>SJYC01112181.1:0-10301 GCA_006408675.1 Madoqua kirkii | reverse complement strand
CTAACTATTTTTGTTTAAGTGAAACATACAAATTAGCAGAGCACTACTTGTAAGGACAAATATTTGAACCCTACCAGATGATAGAGCATGTTATGATTCAGTTTTTCTCATTGAAATTAGGAATTACAGTACTATTTTATGCTAATAATAAAAAATTCTACCCAAATTTATGAATTAATCTTGAATTACCCAGTTAGAAAAGAGCAAAGAGAACTGATGAGAGAAAAATCTACCAAAGTGTAGTATTTAATATTTAACATTACTGAACTGAATTTGAATGTGTTCACTGGCTTGTAACAGGCCATTCCACTGACACGAGATTGTGGTGAAGGAAATTACAACCATTATTGTGGGGTGCCCAGCAAGGATAAGGGGCAGCTAGGCTCAGAAAACTGAACTCTCCAGTAGCTTTCAGGAAAGGATTTTTAAAGGCAATATTGGGGTGAAAGTTGCAGGATACAAGGCTTTCTCATGATTGGCTGGTAATGAGGTAACAAGATATTTCAGGAATGTTAATCATCAACCTTCTGGTTTCAAGAAATCTGGGGCCTATGTGCTTGTGTTCAGAATGTAGTCACCATCGTCCACCTAGGTGGGCACCTTATTTTCTGCAAAACAACTCATAAAGTTGCAGGATACAAGGCTTTCTCATGATTGGCTGGTAATGAGGTAACAAGATATTTCAGGAATGTTAATCATCAACCTTCTGGTTTCAAGAAATCTGGGGCCTATGTGCTTGTGTTCAGAATGTAGTCACCATCGTCCACCTAGGTGGGCACCTTATTTTCTGCAAAACAACTCAAAGATATGCAACAAATGATTATGTGTATCCCTTGAGAAGGAACTAGAGCTCTGTTTTATTGCTGAACTGTTAAGATACCATTCATTTTCTTGCTTGACTGCTTTTCCTTTGTTTCCACGTTCATTCATTTACCTATTTGGTTAACTGCTAGAGTCTGCTCTTTGGAACCCAGGGAAGGCCTGGGCATTTAAAACTTGTTTCTACAAACAAGAAATGGGGCACATGGTAGGGCTTTTGGATTTAAGAGGGCCCAGCAGGGTCCTGTCCCTACTTTTCTTTTTCACTCTCAGTCCTGGGGGGAACAAGGGAAGGACAAGAAAGGGAATAAAGCTTTGGATAGAAAGGCAAATCAACTCAGCAGGGGAAATTTTTTTAGGGGGAACTCTTTCACTTATCCCAGAATCCTCTTAAAGACTGACTTTTCCTTAAATGTTACAAGTCAAGTTTGTTCTACTTAAATATTGATTACAAACTTATGTATATGTGTGTTTGTGTGTGTATAAACGGAACACGTCCAGAATATTAAAAGTGATTGATTTATGTATTTTCTTTCTAGATTCTGGGCATTATATAATATTTTAGTATTTTCCTATATACAGGGAAATATACTATGTTTACTCAGCTAACTCCTTTTTTTCTTAATGAAAGGATAGATGATAAAACTATAAACTGAAAGCAGGCACATAAATTTTTTGAAATTAATTTCAAACTTTTACTTATTTTTTAGAATATAGAAAGTGAATGTGAAATGAAATAGAAATTTGGATATAACTGTCAATAAATATGCTGAGAACTCAAAAGTGGAAACAAAAAGTGCTTGTTGAAACAATTTGCAGTAATTTACTGTCTGGGTTCAATCCCTGGATGAGGAATATCCCCTGGAAAACAGAATGGCTACTCACTCCAGTGTTCTTGTCTGGAGAATTCCATGGACAGAGGAGCCTGGTGGGCTACAGTCCTGGGGTCACAAAGTGTCAGAGTAGAGTCGGACACAGCTGAGTGAATAACGCACACACAGCTAATGCTATCTACTTAATAGAATATTTAAAGAAATCCTGTCTAAGCTCTGATATGGACATTAAGAATACTGGATTCTAATATTGTCATGGTTTCCAATGTTATAACCTTTATAAATCATTATACCCTATGATTTCATTTCCTTATCTGTAAGTGACGGAAAGGGCTAAATGCTTTTGAAAATCACTTCAAGTTATATATTTCATTGATGAACATCAGTGAGCTTCTCTAAATGATCCATCTCCTAACTCCCATTCCCATAAATTGGCCTAATCTGAATAAACTCATCTACTCTTCAGAACAACCCAATGAGAATGGCAATTATCACCATTTTACCAGTGGAAAAACTGATATTCAGAGAGGGTAATAGGCTATTTGAAGTTCATATAGATGATGAATGGTGGAACTAGCAATCTACTTTTAACAGTAGAAAGCAAAACACTGTCAGCAAAGTGGCTTTTTCAAAGAGGTTTTTATGGTAAGGATATTTTTCTAAGAACAAAAAATAATTACATAAGTAAATCATTACTGTTACACTCTAAAGGTTTTTCTGTGGTTATTTTCTTATCTACACACAGATAGATAGACTTTCATCACTATATAAACAAATAAAAATTTTGGGAGCAAGCTTGAAAAAATAGATTCAGCAAATTATTTAATTATTTATACACTTACACATTTAAATAATATACGTGTTAATTTGCACAATAGTTCTGCAAAAGTTTAACAATAAATTAATTCAATGAAATAAAAAAAATTTCTTAGATTATTTAGAGTATTTATATTGATTGAATTGATCTAAATGGACTAATTTTAAAAGATTCCTTGTGGTTTTGTGGTTTTCAGGAACTGAAGTCAGAGTGGAACATCTCTCTTGAATATATGAACTTTGCTGTCTCATCTCATAGAATTCTTCATTGTTTAAATTATTTCTGTCATTTAATGGATTTTCACCTAAGAGTGGAATCTCATTACACCAAATTGCAACCAACCTGAAATTTTACCTTTTAAAATAGTCTTTTCTCATCATCCCTGACTAATCTTCTCTAAATTTCCACTTCATTTGCAATTTCCTTTTTGGTCACTGAGGATCTCCAAAATGAAGTCCAGTTCATTTTATGGCTCATTATCAGTATTACCATAGCACTATTATTGTCATTTACGCCAATGACCTTTGATGGCTTCGATTCACTCTTATCCATAAGAACCTTGGAAATGCTACAGAGAGATGATTTGGACCCTTTTCAAAGCACAGACTAATTTTATTCTGATGGAAAGAAATCTCAGGGGTGTGGAGGACGAAAAATAAATTTCCCTCTACCTTTCTAGGTTTATGGCTGAGACTCTATGTAATAAAAGACAGATTAATGAGAAAAATGAACAGAAATTTAATAACATGTGTGGGCTTCCTAGGTGATGCAGTGGTAAAAATTCCACCTACCAAGCAGGAGATGAAAGAGACACTGGTTCGATCCCTGGAGCAGGAAAACCCCTTGGAGAAGGAAATGGCAACCTACTCCAGTATTCTTGCTTTCTTAATGAAAGGATAGATGATAAAACTATAAACTGAAAGCAGGCACATAAATTTTTTGAAATTAATTTCAAACTTTTACTTATTTTTTAGAATATAGAAAGTGAATGTGAAATGAAATAGAAATTTGGATATAACTGTCAATAAATATGCTGAGAACTCAAAAGTGGAAACAAAAAGTGCTTGTTGAAACAATTTGCAGTAATTTACTGTCTGGGTTCAATCCCTGGATGAGGAATATCCCCTGGAAAACAGAATGGCTACTCACTCCAGTGTTCTTGCCTGGAGAATTCCATGGACAGAGGAGCCTGGTGGGCTACAGTCCTGGGGTCACAAAGTGTCAGAGTAGAGTCGGACACAGCTGAGTGAATAACGCACACACAGCTAATGCTATCTACTTAGTAGAATATTTAAAGAAATCCTGTCTAAGCTCTGATATGGACATTAAGAATACTGGATTCTAATATTGTCATGGTTTCCAATGTTATAACCTTTATAAATCATTATACCCTATGATTTCATTTCCTTATCTGTAAGTGACGGAAAGGGCTAAATGCTTTTGAAAATCACTTCAAGTTATATATTTCATTGATGAACATCAGTGAGCTTCTCTAAATGATCCATCTCCTAACTCCCATTCCCATAAATTGGCCTAATCTGAATAAACTCATTTACTCTTCAGAACAACCCAATGAGAATGGCAGTTATCACCATTTTACCAGTGGAAAAACTGATATTCAGAGAGGGTAATAGGCTATTTGAAGTTCATATAGATGATGAATGGTGGAACTAGCAATCTACTTTTAACAGTAGAAAGCAAAACACTGTCAGCAAAGTGGCTTTTTCAAAGAGGCTTTTATGGTAAGGATATTTTTCTAAGAACAAAAAATAATTACATAAGTAAATCATTACTGTTACACTCTAAAGGTTTTTCTGTGGTTATTTTCTTATCTACACACAGATAGATAGACTTTCATCACTATATAAACAAATAAAAATTTTGGGAGCAAGCTTGAAAAAATAGATTCAGCAAATTATTTAATTATTTATACACTTACACATTTAAATAATATACGTGTTAATTTGCACAATAGTTCTGCAAAAGTTTAACAATAAATTAATTCAATGAAATAAAAAAAATTTCTTAGATTATTTAGAGTATTTATATTGATTGAATTGATCTAAATGGACTAATTTTAAAAGATTCCTTGTGGTTTTGTGGTTTTCAGGAACTGAAGTCAGAGTGGAACATCTCTCTTGAATATATGAACTTTGCTGTCTCATCTCATAGAATTCTTCATTGTTTAAATTATTTCTGTCATTTAATGGATTTTCACCTAAGAGTGGAATCTCATTACACCAAATTGCAACCAACCTGAAATTTTACCTTTTAAAATAGTCTTTTCTCATCATCCCTGACTAATCTTCTCTAAATTTCCACTTCATTTGCAATTTCCTTTTTGGTCACTGAGGATCTCCAAAATGAAGTCCAGTTCATTTTATGGCTCATTATCAGTATACCATAGCACTATTATTGTCATTTACGCCAATGACCTTTGATGGCTTCGATTCACTCTTATCCATAAGAACCTTGGAAATGCTACAGAGAGATGATTTGGACCCTTTTCAAAGCACAGACTAATTTTATTCTGATGGAAAGAAATCTCAGGGGTGTGGAGGACGAAAAATAAATTTCCCTCTACCTTTCTAGGTTTATGGCTGAGACTCTATGTAATAAATGACAGATTAATGAGAAAAATGAACAGAAATTTAATAACATGTGTGGGCTTCCTAGGTGATGCAGTGGTAAAAATTCCACCTACCAAGCAGGAGATGAAAGAGACACTGGTTCGATCCCTGGAGCAGGAAAACCCCTTGGAGAAGGAAATGGCAACCTACTCCAGTATTCTTGCTTGGAAAGTCCCATGGACATAGGAGCCTGGTGGGCTACAGTCCATAAGGTCACAAAGAGTATGACATGACTGAGTGACTGAGCACATATGTATGCATACCTCCTGTATACATGAGAGAAATCCAGGAAAACTAAACCTCTGAAATGGCCCAAGTCATGACCTTAAATACCATTTTCAGCTAAACACAAAAGGAAGATGTTATGGGGACAGTAAGTTATGGGAGGTTATCAGGCAAAGCATAGTAAATAAGGATGTGATTGTCATGTAGATTTAAATACTTGCATTCTCCACTGATACATTTCTAGAGAAGTCATCCCCATCCCTTCCTTCTTAGAGAAGGAAAAATTCTTACAAATGGAGATTTCCCTTATATAATAAATGCAAATGTCTTTTACTAAAGGGTAATTTCTACTTGGTCTTCAGAACTTCTGTATCTGTAAGTTTTAAAAATAACCAGCTCAAAATAATCTTAATGCCAAAGATACATATTTCAGGGTAGCAAATTCTGCTCCTCTCCAGTTGATTAAGAATAGCATTGCATTTGGAGAGGTGATTTTTTTTTTTTCTTCTTTTCTCCCTAGTGCTAGAAAAATTTAAATAAAGTCCCTATGGTTTTCTGTTTTGTTTTGTTTTTGCTTGATGAGTGGTTTTTGGTTGTTGTTAGCTTTTGCTTTGATTTTCATGCATAACCTAATGGAGATTGGAGATTAAGTATCCAGATATTGCTGAGTCAGGTTTACTTCAAAATTATTCAGCTCTGTACTGTTTTTCTAAATTTCCATAGAACATGTTTCTCTTTGTGTAGTGTTTTGTTGTCTCTATCAGTTTCAGTAATTTCACAATTAGACAAGTAAAATAAGTGAACTCTACTCACTCACATCACTTTAAAAAAAATATTTAATTTACATGGTCTCACCTGCAAAAGTTAAAATACTAAACTTGGATAGAATTTTCTTAACTACTCATGTCAACATATTGCTGATTTGATTATAAATACAGAAAAATTACATCAGAGTTACAAACCTATGTAATTGATTTTACTAAATATTTAAAAAATTTTGGAAATGCAAATCATTACCATTATTGTTTGAACTAGATAGATTTCATAGTTGTACTCCTCACAAAAGCCTGTATATGGTATGAATTAAGTCTCCAAACTGTTAGAAATTCAGTTTGATAGCAATAGCAAAAAAGAAAAAACATTGTCATGTTTTTAAAAATACCAGAAGAACATTCTTCTAAAAGATGTTCTGAAACTACAGAAAAATATAACTCAACATCCTCCTAACAGAATTATTTCCTGACTGGCTTTTTTACACATTTATAATATGGAAAATTCTGAAGATCAACCCTGGGATTTCTTTGGAAGGAATGATGCTAAAGCTGAAACTTCAGTACTTTGGCCACCTCATGAGAAGAGTTGACTCATTGGAAAAGAGTCTGATGCTGGGAAGGATTGGGGGCAGGAGGAGAAGGGGACGACCAAGGATGAGATGGCTGGATGGCATCAAAGACTCGATGGACGTGAGTCTGAGTGAACTCCGAGAGATGGTGATGAACAGGGAGGCCTGGCGTGCTGCGATTCATGGGGTTGCAAAGAGTTGGACACGACTGAGCGACTGAACTGAACTGAAGATGGAAAAAAAGAAGGTCCTGAAATATAAAATTTCTAAAGTAAATTCTCAGTGCTAAAGAAAACATTAATGGTTGTTCAAGATAATTTTAATGTTTGTTACTATAACTATGTTGTTAAAAATAGACACCATATACAGTAATACTGATACTAATCTCTTCAGATTCACTAGATTTAGATTTTTCTTTCTAACTATAAGTTCCTGACATCCCTTTTCTTGGAGCATTTACTACAGAAAATTTTGATTGTAAGTTATTTCTCTGGCCTTTTTAAAATATTTATAAATATTCTACAGTGCAAGAATGTCTTTCTACACGATCTGGGACCCTCCTTTAGAAATGTAATAACTGGGAAGGTAAGGTCTCCATTCCCCATTCACTGTGGAAGAGTAGGAGTCTGACATCCCTTTTCTTGGAGCATTTACTACAGAAAATTTTGATTGTAAGTTATTTCTCTGGCCTTTTTAAAATATTTATAAATATTCTACAGTGCAAGAATGTCTTTCTACACGATCTGGGACCCTCCTTTAGAAATGTAATAACTGGGAAGGTAAGGTCTCCATTCCCCATTCGCTGTGGAAGAGTAGGAGCCTCGCTTTGAGAAACACTGACTTAAAGTAAAAGTCACTCTTTTGTGTTTGACTCTTTGCCATGGACTATACAGTCCATGGAATTCTCCAGTCCAGAATACTAGAGTGGGTAGCCTTTCCCTTTTCCAGGGGATCTTCCCAAGAACTGATTAGCAAACATCAATAGACTAAAGATATAGATCACTCTTCCACAAAGATTTCCAGTATTTTTCCATTCATCCACCTAGTGTTTAAAAGTCCTTCTACATTTCATTTCAGTGAAGTTGAGTTTAATCTCTCTTTGCAATAGCCTTGACCGCTATTGCAATAATTTTTACTAGATTCTTTCTTGCCATTTTTAACACATGTCCAATACAATTTCCTTTTGACAGCTCAATGATTAATTGATTAACCTGAAAGTTTGACTCCATGATCATGTTATATCAAATATATCTGGCATATCCTAAAATATATATTCCAATTTATTCATATTCTTCATTTCAGAAGGAAACATTCTGATAAAAAATCTCAGGAACCAAACCGCACGAAATTCTGATTAAATCAGAGCCCCAAGATGTGTACATAGCTCTCTTCACAGTTTTCCACTGTTGTCTCTTATATATTTGGTAAACCACATACGGTTTTACCAGGAAAATATTTCTTGTATTAAAAGCATATACAAAATGCTCTCTCTACTCCTACATTCTTGCTTTTTAAAAAGGATTCTGTTTATTTCAGATTTGCTGTTAGAACACTTTTTTGATGTGTTTTACACTTTACATTTTGACTTCACAACAGGGAACAGCTTATTAGTGGGTGGTAGAACTGAGATCCAGACGTGACTGAGCCAAAATGTATATATCTGGTAACTTTAGCTCTTTTTCAGGCTGGAATATATTGAGTGAAATGACTTGAAAGTCACATATACATGAAGTAAAGGAAGAAATGTTTGAGTGGAGAAAGGAGTATATGTTGCCAACTTACCTGGGCCCTGTATTTATTTCTGTCATTGACTTGATAGATAACTTATTTCTGTTTCTCTTCTTCAGTCTTTCTGAGAAATAACAATAAAAACATTTATCCCCTTCATCAACTGCTTCCATAAGGGATATTTCCAAGCAATGTTCTAGAATCTAACACACAGACAATTAACCAGCATTCATAAGAACTTTGTAGCACACGTCAAACTCATCCAGCACAAAACCTTCAAACAGATTGACAAGAATATAAAGTGTTTGCCTAATTAATGCAACTGCCCCAAATTTCAAAAATTTCCTTTTTCACATTTTATTCAATATCAGTGGATCCATATTATCAATCATTACTTATAAAAAAATAATTAAAAAGTGCAAGTCCTCAGGCTATCATACTAGGTAGCAGAGTGAGAATACCAAAGACAGAACAAAACAAAAATCAAAGCAAATTTTAAAAAGCCTTAAATGTTTTAAAAAGATAGAGGGGAGACAAAAAGCTGGTCACCATAGATACAGGAACAAAAGACAAGAATATTTATAAAGGCTAACTAACACAGACTGAAGAAAGTCAGGACAAAGATGATGTCTCGAAAGTGGCGAATTTTGAAAAGATGAATAAGTTAATTTATGTGAAGAATGCAGAGACAGCCTTCCAAATCCACAGGCAGTGCACATTAAAAACTTGAGAGATGAAAATAGGCTGCAACACACTTTAGTGTTTCTCAAACATAGGGCCTCTCCTGGAGGACCGGAAGCATCAGCATTTCCTGGGAACTTCTGAGAACCAATTAGGAAGGGGCCCAGAGCTCTGTAGTTTAATTTAACAAGCCCTCCAGGTGATTGTCGTGCATACAAAAGCTTTAGAATCTATAATGCAAACTTTGCAAGTGTTTGGACCAGCACTACTTTGATGAAAAGGAGAACTGCCTCAAGTTCCCAGATTCTGCTAGTCACTGATGTAATTTATCTGACCTTGGTACATTCTCTTTCTTTCTCTCTCTCTCTTTTTTTCCCAACATCTTAGCAAATTTTCCTAGAGCTCAGAGTTACTTCAATGGAAAATCTGAATGGTTTGAGCCACTGAGTTTCAAACACTTCTTTCTAGCAAAGCCCTTCCTTGATTAGAGAGCTTAGAATTTTGCTGGTCTAACCCCTTAAACAAGGAGTTGTTGTTTAGTCACCTGGTGATGTGACCCTGTGAACCATAGTCTGCCAGTCTCCTCTGTCCGTGGATTTCCCAGGCAAGAACACTAGGGTGAATTCCCATTTCCTTCTCCAAGGGATCTTTCCAACCCAGAGACTGAACATGCATCTCTGGCAATGCAGAGATAATTTACCACTGAGCCACCTGGGAAATTCTTCAACATAGAGAGCTTTCAGTAAATGGAAAGACTTTTGGGGAGCACTTTCCATGGTGTTTTCAGTCCAAGTAGACTAGATCCTAAGCATATATCTGCATGGGATGATGCTAACCACTCTGCTTCCCCGTTTGTAGGAGTGCCCAGTAGCTCCAATATTCTGCTTGTATTGAGTGGTATATTGCATGGTACCTGAAAGTGTCTGTACCACTCTTTAACACTGAATGTTGTAACTTTGAAATGCTAAATAATGATTCAGAAGAGCAGCAGAAGACTCAGACTAATAGAAAACTTAAGACTTTTGTTGATGATTCTTTGATAATGCCAGAAATATCAATAATCACTATTTTATGAACAGATGAATCAGAAGAAAAGGTAAAAGTAAAACAAAAACAACTCTATAAAACTAAGAATTCAGTTACTAGGTAAAAGCCACAAGTAAGTAGAACAAATTGAAACATAACCTAATTTTTACATATCTGAAATAAAATGGCAAATAGAGTTG
>SJYC01112180.1:0-12448 GCA_006408675.1 Madoqua kirkii | reverse complement strand
TCAATTCCATTGCTTGTGATTTCTACCTCACAAAATTTTGAAAATAAAATGATATAATATTTAAATTGAAGAAAGTAGGGAAAACCGCTAGATCATTCAGGTATGACCTAAATCAAATGCCTTATGATTATACAGTGGAAGTCAGAAATAGATTTAAGGGCCTAGATCTGACAGATAGAGTGCCTGATGAACTGTGGAATGAGGTTCCTGACATTGTACAGGAGACATGGATCAATGGATCCCCATGGAAAAGAACTGAAAAAGGCAAAATGGCTGTCTGAGGATGCCTTAAAAATAGCTGTGAAAAGAAAAGAGGTGAAAAACAAAGGAGAAAAGGAAAGATAAAAGCATCTGAATGCAGAGTTCCAAAGAATATCAAGAAGAGATAAGAAAGCCTTCTTTAGCAATCAATTCAAAGAAATAGAGGAAAAGAACAGAATGGGAAAGACTAGAGATCTCTTCAAGAAAATTAGAGATAGCAAGGGAACATTTCTTGCAAAGATGGGCTTGATAAAGGACAGAAATGATCTGAACCTAACAGAAGCAGAAGAACTGTACACAAAAAAATCTTCATGACCCAGATAATCACGATGGTGTGATCACTCATCTAGAGCCAGAAATCCTAGAATGTGAAGTCAAGTGGGCCTTAGAAAGCATCACTACAAACAAAGTTAGTTGAGGTAAAGGAATTCCAGTAGAGCTATTTCAAATCCTGAAAGATGATGCTGTGAAAATGCTGCACTCAATGTGCCAGCAAATTTGGAAAACTCAGCAGTGGCCACAAACACTGGAAAAGGTCAGTTTTCATTCCAGTCCCAAAGAAAGGCAAGGCCAAAGAATGCTCAGACTACCGCACAATTGCACTGATCTCATATGCTAGTAAAGTAATGCTCAAAATTCTCCAAGTCAGACTTCAGCAGTACGTGAACCGTGAACTTCCTGCTGTTCAAGCTGGTTTTAGAAAAGGCAGAGGAACCAGAGATCAAATTGCCAACATCCACTGAATCATGGAAAAAGCAAGAGAGTTCCAGAAAAACATCTATTTCTGCTGTATTAACTATGGCAAAGCCTTTGACTTTGTGGATCACAATAAATTGTGGAAAATTCTGAGAGATGGGAATCACCTGACCTGCCTCTTGAGAAACCTGTATGCAGGTCAGGAAGCAAGAGTTAAAACTGGACATGGAAAAAAAAAAAACCAAAAACTGGACATGGAACAACAGACTGGTTCCAAATAGGAAAAGGAATACATCAAAGCTGTATATTTTCACCCTGCTTATTTAACTTATATGCAGAGTACATCATGAGAAATGCTGGACTGGAAGAAACACAAGCTGGAATCAAGATTGCCAGGAGAAATATCAACAACCTCAGATATGAAGATGACACCACCCTTATGGCAGAAAGTGAAGAAGAACTGAAATACCTCTTGATGAAAGTGAAAGAGGAGAGTGAAAAAGTTGGCTTAAAGCTCAACATTCAGAAAACGAAGATCATGGCATCCGGTCCCATCACTTAATGGAAAATAGATGGGGAAACAGTGGAAACAGTGTCAAGCTTTATTTGTGTGTGTGTGTGTGAAATCGCTCAGTTGTGTCTGACTCTTTGCAACCCCATGGACTGTAGCCTTCCAGGCTCCTCCCCCCATGGGATTCTCCAGGCAAGAGTACTGGAGTGGGTTGCCATTTCCTTCTCCAGGGGATCTTCCCAACCCAGGGATCGAATCCAGGTCTCCCGCATTCCAGGCAGATGCTTTAAACTCTGAGCCACCAGGGGAGCTTTATTTTGGGGGGCTCCAAAATCACTGCAGATGGTGATGGCAGCCATGAAATTAAAAGATGCTTACTCTTGGAAGAAGAGTTATGACCAACTCAGATAGCATATTCAAAAGCAGAGACCTTACTTTGCCGACTAATGTCCGTCTGGTTAAGGCTATGGTTTTTCCTGTGGTCATGTATGATGTGAGAGTTGGACTGTGAAGAAGGCTGAGAGCCAAAGAATCGATGCTTTTGAACTGTGGTGATGGAGAAGACTCTTGAGAGTCCCTTGGACTGCAAGGAGATCCAACCAACCCATTCTGAAGATCAGCCCTGGGATTTCTTTGGAAGGAATGATGCTAAAGGTGAAACTCCAGTACTTTGGCCACCTCATGCAAAGAGTTGACTCATTGGAAAAGACTGATGCTGGGAGGGATTGGGGGCATTAGCAGAAAGGGACAACAGAGGATGAGATGGCTGGATGGCATCACTGACTCGATGGATGTGAATCTGAGTGAACTCTGGGAGTTGGTTATGGACAGGGAAGCCTGGTGTGCTGCGATTCATGGGGTTGCAAAGAGTGGGACACTACTGAGTGACTGAACTGAACTGGACTGAATATTTGCAAAGTGTATAGCCTCTATTATTCCTAATACATCAGTATATTCAATATATATTAGTTCTCTTCCTAATGTTTTACAAAACTATTTCTATGATCCAAGGCATTTCTGTTCTTGGCCACGGTCTAGTCTCTTATTGCTGCCGTAGCAAATTACCATAAACTGAGTGACTTAGGACAATAGAAATCATTATTTTACAGTTCTAGAGGCCAGAAGTTCTAAAATCAAGATGCTGACAGGGCAGCAAGCTAGAAGAAATCTGTTTCCAGCTTCTAGAGATCACTTGCATCTTCAGATCCCTCTCTCTGACCTTTTCTGTTTGGTATCTCCTCTTCTGGTTGACTATTCTGCCTTCCGTGTTCCATCATAATGACCCTTGTAACTATCCTGGGCTCACTGAGATAATTCATGATATTTTCTCCATTTTAGGATCATTCATCACATCAGCAAAGGCCCTTTTTGTACATGAGATATCACATCACAGTTTTCAGAGATTAGTACATGGACTAATTGCATTAGTTTGAAGATCTTTATATTGCCTACCATGGGCCAACTTAAGAACCTTTGACAAATGTCAAAATAACTAATTTAAAATTAAAAAAAAATCTTTGTACCTGAAAATTTCCTGTCAGTTTGAGTATTAACAGACCAGGAGTACAGTTATTTTTATTTGTGGTAAAAGTATTATACTAGGGAATTAATAATAATATTTTAATTATAAAACCAAGGAACCAAATTTAACACAAAATACAACAGTTTTCAGACACCTAAAATAGAAAAACCATACTAAATAAAGGAAGACAATTTTGTCTCTAAAGGCGTTTCATTGGAAAAATATACAGATATTTGCAAAGATTTTCTGATTTATACAATAAGAGCCAATTTTAAATGACTTGCAATACAATCATCTTAAAACACTCTGAATTCAAGATCATTGAGGAATTTTCTCTCTGCATAGCATTTCAGCAGAGAAAATAATGTATGTGGTACTATTATAACTATATAAATACTTTTTTTTTCAGGTCTACCAGTTTATTGCTACCAACCCATCTCCCTCCACCCTCATGCATGCATGCTCAGTCATGTAACCCCATGGATTATAGCCGGCCAGGCTCCTCTGTCCATGGACTTTTCCAGGCAAGAATGTATATTTTTACAGCTGTTGTATGGTGAGAAATACTGTGCAGAAAGTGTAGATCTGGAGGGAAAAAACATATATTTGAATATAACCTTAGTTTTGTGCATTTTTAGTTCATGTTAAAGCACACACTTGTAGTTATTGTTTCTGAATACTATTCTTACTTTAGGTCTAAATTGAGATTACCTTAATTGTAGTTATATTTATTTCTCTCAAGGTTTAAATTGAAGAGATCTCACTCCTAGACTATTTTAACTTTTCCTAATGTCAACGCCCAATATTCCAATATTCTGTTTAAAATTATTCCTATTGGATTGCATATATGTGTATATGTAATCATATAGGGCTAATTATAACATTATATATATATATATATGGATATATAAGTCTCAATACATCTGATTGCCAAACATTATACAGAAGCTAATTTATATATAATCAAACACAGCAGAAGAAGAACATGTAATTGAGGAAGTATGGCAGTTTATGAGATAGAATGAGCAACTTATTCTGCTTATAAGAAATCAAAGGGAGCTTTATAGGGGATGCTTACACAGCTTGAAAAATGCAGGGAGAGATAACAAGGAAGAATAAAGAAGATTTTTCAGGAAAGAACAAGTTCAGTACCGTGGAGATAAAAAAAAGACATGGTATCAGGACAAAAAGCAATTTGGTTAAGTCTAGAGTAGAGGGTCAAGAAAGCAACAGATGTGAAATATTTATAAAGGTAAAGGATTATTGAAAGAACTTGTCTGAAGTATTAAAAAGCTTAGAAGTAGACTTTAGAGAACAGTAATAATAATAGTGAAAGCAGTCTGGAGGATAAATTGGAAGCAAGAATTTAAAACTCTGGAGTGAAGATAACCACCTTAGAGATTCTTGGCAATTGCAATAGGGATATGGAATAGAAAATATCTTAATAAGGTTATGTTTTAAAATATAACCCTAAATTTAATTTGCTTTGTTAGGTTGATAACAGAAAGAGGAGCATTTGAGATAGTTGACAGATTCCTGTCCTATAGGAATGGTGATTACAGTTATTGAATTTGTATAATATTGAAGAAAATGCAGATTTGGTCGGTGGGTTAGTGTTAGGTTCTATTTGAGCTACATCAAAATTGAGACATTTTGAGAACTTCCAAATAGAAATATGAATTCACAGGTATTATAGGCCTAAGCTGGTAGTAGTGATCAGGAGTTGCCAGTATATGTGTTAAAATAATGAATTGGATATAATGGCCTAGGAAAAATATGTACAACAAGAAAATTAATAGAATTTTGAAGATCACAATGCAAAATAGAAATCATTGGAACGATAGTTATGTTAGTTACAGCAAAACCATATTCAGAGAGAAACTATTCTATTTTCCATTTTTAAAGCGTGTTCTAAAAATACATTGTAATAAGCAACATTCTAGAATTAGGCAAACCTAATTTGAAAGCACACTGAAATTTCTTTAAGTATAATGAATACGTTTACAGGATATACAAAGTTTGAATACAACACATCCCTCAGAAAATATACAGCATTTTCTGCTGCTTTTCAGAAACATCACTATTTGTTAAAATTCAGGAGTAACCATATTTCTTTTCAAGGAAGCATTATCTGCATTCACAAGTATCTAATTTTTTATAAAATAAAAAAACTGAGATAATAATTTTCCCCTCAACTGTTTCCCCCTTATATCTGATGTTTGTGTATCATCTAAAATGCTGCTGATAGGTGTGAATTAGGAACAATTTAATTCTTTTATTCTTAATCATATTTTCAAGGGACTCTTTTTTATCTATTTTTGGCTTAAAAAATAAAGTATTAGATATAGTGAAGCTTTTTCAACTTTGTTTATAAAAACTGTGTTTTTATTACTGTTTTCATTTTTTAATGGAGAGATATTTATAACTTTCTATGTTCTATCTTAAATAGCTAATTTGACTTTTTTTGCCTACATTAATAATGAAAATTTTGCAAATGATGATTTAGCCATTTTCCATACATTCAGTGATTGCAGCCATGAAATTAAAAGATGCTTACTCCTTGGAAGAAATGCCATGACCAACCTAGACAGCATATTAAAAAGCAGAGACATTACTTTGTCCACAAAGGTCCATCTAGTCAAGGCTATGGTTTATCCAGTAGTCATGTATGGATATGAAAGTTGGACTATAAAGAAAGCTGAGAGCCAAAGAATTGATGCTTTTGAACTGTGGTGTTGGAGAAGACTCTTGAGAGTCCCTTGGACTGCAAGGAGATTCAACCAGTCCATTCTAAAGGAGATCAGTCCTGGGTATTTATTGGAAGGACTGATGTTGAAGCTGAAACTCCAATACTTTGGCCACCTGATGCGAAGAGCTGACTCATTGGAAAAGACCCTGATGCTGGGAAAGATTGAAGGCAGGAGGAGAAGGAGACGACAGAGGATTAGATGGCTGGATGGCATCACCGACTCAAAGGACATGAGCTTGGGTAAACTCCGGGAGTTGGTGATGGACAGGGAGGCCTGATGTGCTGCAGTTCATGGCGTTGCAAAGAGTCAGATACAACTGAGTAACTGAACTGAACTGAAACATTTCAGTCTACATTACTCAGTTTTTTCCTTAAAACATCATTATTCATATTGTCTATATAAACATTTTTTAAAATATTATTTTTATTCATTCAAAAAGTCTGCTGTGTCAAATAGAAAGTTTACTTTGAAAAGTGCTTTTGGGGAATTCCCTGGAGGTCCCATGGTGGTAGGACTGATTTGATAACTTTCACTGTCAGGACAAAGTTGAACCCCTGGTGGAGAAACTAAGATCCTGCAACCTCAAGGTCAAAAAAAGAAAAAAAGAAAAAAAGATGGTTTTGGTTTTCAACATACATGGTTATTTTACATTTTTAAAATTTATTCTAAAATTATGATTTTTATATAAAAATGTATATAACTAGCCCATTGAACATAAAAGTGGAGGTGTGAAATGTGAGCACAAAGTTAGTAAAGCATGTGAAAGTGAAAATGTTAGTAGCTCAGTCCTGTCAGACTCTGAGCCCCCATGGACTGTAGCCAGCCAGGTTTCTCTGTCTGTGGGATTCTCCAGGCAAGAATACCGCAGTGTGTTGCCATTGCCTTCTCCAGGGTATCTTCTCAACCCAAGGATCAAACCTAGGTCTCCTGCACTGCAAGCAGATTCCTTACCACTGAGCCACCAGGAAGGATTTCCATATCAGTTAGTTCCATTATGTTGACTGGATTAACCTAATTCTCTGTTTTAAATTCACATACATATGGCAACCTTTATGGCAGTGGCACCCCACTCCAGCACTCTTGCCTGGAAAATCATCAACCCTTCCTTACGTCTAACTGTTATATCATAGTCTAGGCTAGTGCTGTGTTTACTTTACTGTATGCTCATAGGTTTTTGCAAAAGGAGCGGGGAAAAAAGAATTTAAAAATTTATAGCCTGTGCAATATTGAAAAAGAACTGCTGGCATATCCAAAAAACTAGATATTTTTTGATAGTTGCTTTGTTTGCATGAAAAGTGAAAGTAGTCCCTCAGTCATGTACAACTCTTTGCGACCCCATGGACTGTAACCGGCCAGGCTCCTCTGTCCGTTGGACTCTCCAGGCAAGAATACTTGAGTGGGTTGCCACTGAAGTAGCCATTTAATAAGAAGGCTTGTTCTCTTTCTTTTTGTGAGCCTTTAAATCATGAAAAGTATATTTCAGGCAAGTGTAAAACAAAAAAAAAGATTAATTTTTCATTCCTTTAAATGATGTTTGAAGTTAAAAGACACAAGTAGGTATGTGTGAAATACTTGGTTGTTTTCCGGATACAGTGATCAATCAGCAGTTCAAAAAAGATGTAACGATTTAAGGCTGATAGTCGGTACCATTCAGATAGTTTCTAACTATCTGAGTACAGAAACATTTCTTGGATCAACCTGCCTCCTGCTGAACAAATTAACTTGCTATTTAGTTTTCTATTTTCTCTAATTCAGTGTAAATAGCACAATTGTCTACCTAAGTTTTCACAAGTGAACCTAACAGTTATTTTGCCTTTAAATTTGAATAAACCAAATGGGTTCAAATTAGATACACATTTTTGATAGCAGAATTTGTTTACTCTGCCATTAAAAGATAATATAAACATATAAAATATGTCTAAAACTTTATGTAAATATTGAGGGTTTCCCAGGTGGCCCAGTGGTAAAGAATCCACCTGGCAATGGAGGAGACGCAAGAGACGCTGGCTGGATCCCTGGGTCAAGAAGATCCCCTGGAGAAGAAAATGGCAACCGATTGCAGTATTCTTGCCTGGGAAATCCCATGGACAGAGGAGCCCGGTGGGCTACTGCATGTGGTGCAAAGAGTCCGAGGTGACTGAGCACTCACAAGCAAACAAAAATATGTAAATATTATAAATTATTTTATTTTAAATTATTTAAAATCCTTCATCTACTTAATATACATGTAATTTTACACCCCCAAAGTTGGTCCTTTTAAATAGTAATCAGTCACTGTTAACACTTGGGCACATTTATTCAGAATCAAAAGCCTGGAACACTATAAAATCACTCTCTCTCAAACTATTTCCAAAATTAATTATTTATGTATTTTATTTTGCTTTATAAAAGGACATTGTATTTTATTTAGTATTGTATTGCAAGTATTTTCTTTCTAGTTCCATGAATATTGTTGTAAATCTCTTATGTTTGTGATTTCTTCATCTCTTTTGTTTTATAATTTTAAAAAGGTGCATTATAATGTGGTTAACACTGTTTTTCTTCAACAAAATTTAAATCACTAGTTATTCTCTAATACTATAATTGCCAGAGATAGTATCTTATTGTAAACCTGGAAATGTTCACTTAATTAAGATATAACAGATGATTAATGCTTGGACTACTGTGAAACAGGCTTTGGAAATCACTTAAATACAAGTTAATACCTTGGGCCAAAATCATTAATGGCTTATATAACTTGCAAATGATTCAAATCATTTTTTTTCTACAAAGATTTAGCAGAATAGTAACAAAAATGTGCTTTAGCTTAAAACTGCCATTTATTTTATTGAGGGCATTGCATAACTTAAACTAATTATGATCCTTAGTTTTAGATAAATGAATTGTTAAGCTTCCTTTTGGCTCTTAAATGTTCTTCAAATCAATGTGCTGGAGTAAACTTTAAATGATAGCATTTAAAATTTTCAAAATATTCTTTCTCATCTGCAGATATTTCTGTTTTCTCTTTGAATTACCTTGTTTATAGTAAAAAAGGAATGCCATGATGTAGGTATATAGGCACCAATGGTCAATGGCATAAAATTTAACTGAAAAACTGCGACTTAATTTTAGAGGCATTTGATATGAAGGTTTGCTGTTGTTAACTCAGTCATGTGTTCGATTCTTTTGCAGCCCCATGGGCTGTAGCCCTCCAGGCTCCTCTGTCCATAGCATTTTCCAAAAATACTGTAATAGGTTTCCATTTCCTACTCTAGGGAATCTTCCCAACCCAGGGAAAGAACCTGTGTCTCTTGTGTCTCCTGCATTGCGGGGCAATTCTTTACTACTGAGACACCAGGAGAGCATTATGAAGATACTATAATATTTAACACAAAACTGGAAGGAATAATTCCAGTGAAGTCAATGACTCTGCCATGAATTAGAAATATCCGATTAAAACATCTTTTCCTTTGATAGGTTACATCTAGGTACATATCATAGCATTAACTCCAAAAATGTCATAGCATTAACAGCAAAAGCTGAACTCTAGTAAAAACAGGGAGATTGAGGATTATAGAATCGGTATAAATAAAAATGTCATGGGAAGATCTTATTTGCTTCTCTTCAGGTTTTTTTTTTTCCTTTCTGTACATCTTTTGTATTTTGCTAGAAAAAACTAACTTGCTGATACACAATTGCAAAAAGTGTCTTAAAAAGTTAGAATACACCAATGATTTTTATTAAATTAATAATACACAATTTTTAATCAATAGTTCCTCTATCTTATATTTCACAGTCTTCAGGAAACCCCAAAGTATTGCCTTATTATTTCTTATTATTCCTACTAGAGAAAAAGTAATCTAGCAAACTAATAAGCTTGATGATGTTAAGGGGATTTGCATTTGAAAAGTTGAGACCAACGTAACAGTTTACCTCAAATAATGACTCTAATGGCAGAATTATAAGCATAGTCAAAATAAACAGGAGAGGTATTTTAAAATGGTGATCATAAACATTTAAAAGTTAGAAAATCTCTTTGTTGTCTCACATACAAGATCATCATTATTATCTTTCTAAATTCCATATATATGTGTCAGTATACTGTATTGGTGTTTTTCTTTCTGGCTTACTTCACTCTGTATAATCGGCTCCAGTTTCATCCATCTCATTAGAACTGATTCAAATTTATTCTTTTTAAGGGCCGAGTAATACTCCATTGTGTATATGTACCACAGCTTTCTTATCCATTCATCTGCTGATGGACATCTAGGTTGTTTCCATGTCCTAGCTATTATAAACAATGCTGCAATGAACATTGGGGTACATGTGTCTCTTTCAGTTCTGGTTTCTCAGTGTGTATGCCCAGAAGTGGGATTGCTGGGTCATAAGGCAGTTCTATTTGCATTTTTTTAAGGAATCTCCGCACTGTTTTCCATAATGGCTGTACTAGTTTGCATTCCCACCAAGAATGTAAGAGAGACACAGAGGTATAGAAAGGACTTTTGGCCTCTGAGGGAGAGGGAGAGGGTGGGATGATTTGGGAGTATGGCATTGAAACATGTATACTATCATGTAAGAAACGAAGTGCCAGTCTATGTTCGATGCAGGATACTGGATGCTTGGGGCTGGTGCACAGGATGATCCAGGGGGATGATATGGGGTGGGAATGGGAGGGGGCTTCAGCATTGGGAGATCCTGTACACCTGTGGCTGACTCATGTCAATGTATGGCAAAGCCAATACAGTATTGTAATGTAGAATAAAGTAAAAAAAAAAAGTTAGAAAATCATTTGAAAGAAAATTAAATAATCCCATAATTCCACTTGCCAGAGATAAGTCCTATTGCCATTTTGGAATAATTTATTCCTTTTACAAAAAGATGGTCAGTGAGCAGGAATATTTTTGCTTTTTTGTTTTCATTGTTGATATTCCATTGGGCAAAGAGTAAAAAATATATTCAAATGCTGTATATCTATCAAGAACCTCTGTCCAAGGCCCTGATTACTATAAAAACTGCACCACTAAACCCTTATTTATATATATTTTTTATTTTTTTAAATAAACCCTTATTTATCAGGAAACAATTGAAAATTTGAAACAAACCCTTGATATTTGAATTCTTGTCCAATATCTAAGGAAGTTTATTAAACTCTCTTTTTTTGTGATATCCTCCTCTTAGTTCTTTTTGTTTGATCTTCCACGATGCTTCCCTTCAATGCCCTGATTTCTTCAAAATCATTATTTCCAGTGAGCAAACTCCAGGAGATAGTGAATGACAGGGAAGCCTGGTGTGCTGCAGTCCGTGGGGTCCCAAAGAGTCAGACATGACTGACTGGCTGAACGATAACAACAACATTGTGTTCCCTGAAACAAATAAATACAAGCTGTGACATCTTTTAACTCTAGACAGAGGTCATAAAGAGGAGGTGGTTCTCCCCTGAGGCACTGTAACATTGAAGGCTTCTTGATAAAAATCTGCGTGTCCTCTGTGTTGGGAGTAGGGATGAAGGTCCTATTCAGTATCAAATGCCACTTGACTGTCATCTTCACTATTCTAATTCTACACATGGTATAACTTCATTTACTTGTCTCCACGCCCATAGTTACCAGTATTATTCAAGTATACATTTTTTTTTCCTATGACAACAATCTGCTTAGTGACAGTTTTTTTCTCTAATCTTGCCTGCTTCAAGCCATCTGCCACATTTTAATGAGTGATCTTTATAGAACACAAATCTATCTGCCCGATGAGCAAAGCTTAAACCTTTCAACAACTTCTTACTCTTAAGACAAAGAACAAAGGCCCTTCTTACCTCTCCAACCTCAGAGCTCAGAAGCCCCTTCTCCACACACACATATACACACACTCTGTAGATTTCCCTTACATATTACTGGGCTCCAATTGTTATTTAATTTTTTGTTTACTTTTGACATTATTTTATTTACCTCTAGGGTTTTGAATAAGCTGTCCCTTTAGTCTATATTACTCTACCTTTGTTCCTAGTTTTTGATGCCCGTTTATCATTCTTATATTTATCAGTTAGGATGAGTAAGATATGTTGTAGTAATAATCAGCTCTCCAAATCTTAAGTTTATAACAACCAAAGTTTATTTAGGTGAATTGCACAGAAGCGCTTCAAAACATCACTGCCATTCCCTTTCAGTGGTTCACATACATCCTGCAGCTGTTCGGGACTGGAGTGAAGAAGTACTCTGTAACCAAGTACACAGAAGAGGACAACTAGAATGTCCGTGAAAAGAGACCAGAAGAAGAGAACACAGAAAACATGGGAAACTCTAATGATATATATATAATCTTGGCTTAAATAGTGTTTTATTCAAAAAATTAACCCCCATCCTCCACCACCAGGTCTCATTTAGGTGTCTTCCCGAGCATGTCCATAATATCATAGCACTATGTAAATGCTATTTTAATGTTTCGATTATTCATGCATCTACCACTAGACAACAAATTTTGGAAGAAATGTTCTTTATCAACTGTGTTATTTTAGCCCTCCAAAATATTTATTGTTGTAATATAATTGCTCTAATACACTGTTTTATTTTAATTACAAAATTAGTACACATAAAAGTTCACATTGATCTCTAGATTAATAGACTATAACAAAACATTAAAAACTGAAATATATAATAATGGTATGCAATCCAAAAGATCATATATTTTAAAATTTTTGTGTTATGAAACACTAAAAATTAGATAGCTTTGAAA
>SJYC01112179.1:0-16973 GCA_006408675.1 Madoqua kirkii | reverse complement strand
CTAGGATGTCTGGCTCTAGTTGAGTGATCACACCATCGTGATTACCTGGGTCATGAAGATCTTTTTTGTACAGTAGTCTATGTATTCTTGCCATCTCTTTTTAATATGATCTGCTTCTGTTAGTCTATACTATTTCTGTCCTTTATTGTGCCCATCTTTGCATGAAATGTTCCCTTGGTATCTCTAATTTTCTTGAAGAGATCTCTAGTCTTCCCCATTCTGTTGTTTTCCTCTATTCTTTGCATTGATCACTGAGGAAGGCTTTCTTTTCTCTCCTTGCTATTCTTTGGAACTCTGCATTCAGATGTTTGTATCTTTCCTTTTCTCCTTTGCTTTCAATTTCTCTTTTTTTCACAGCTATTTGTAAGGCCTCCCCAGACAGCCATTTTTCTTTTTTGCATTTCTTTTCCATGGGGATGGTCTTGATCCCTGTCTCCTGTACAAGGTCACAAACCTCTTTCCATAGTTCATCAGGTACTCTATCTATCAGATCTAGGCCCTTAAATCTATTTCTCACTTCCACTGTATAATCATAAGGGATTTCATTTAGGTCATACCTGAGTGGTCTATATAAATATATAAAGTATATTTTATATAAAATTATATTTCATATTATAATATTTTAATTGTATTAACTATAATAACTAAACTAAATGCTTTTGAACTATGGGTTTGGAGAAGACCCTTGAAAGTCCCTTGGACTGCAAGGAGATCTAACCAGTCAGTTCTAAAGGAAATCAGTCCTGAATATTCATTAGAAGGACTGATCTGAAGCTGAAACTCCAATACTTTGGCCACCTGTTGCGAAGAACTGACTCACTGGAAAAGACCCTGATGCTGGGAAAATTGAAGACAGGAGGATATGGGGATGACAGAGGATGAGATGGTTGTATGGCATCACCCACTCAATGGACATGAGTTGAGCAAGCTCTGGGAGCTGGTAATGGACAAGGAAGCCTGATGTGCTACAATCCATGAGATCGCAAAGAGTAGGACATGAGTGAGCAACTGAACTGAATTCATATTTTAATTATAATATTGACATATATTATTTAAATTGAAGAATAAAAAGGATATGATCAAGGCCAAAGCAAACTTTTCTAAATCTGTTTTAGTCAAAGGAACTCAGAATTAGATTATTTTTTCATAATGGGCATATATGTAGTCAGATTTCTTAAAAACTGTGTATGAAATTTGCTGAGAGGATTGGGAACTGCTTTTGTATGTATTTGCTGCTGTGTTTAGTTGTTCAGTCATGTCTGACTCTATGCAACCCTATGGCCACCAGGCTCCCCTTGTACATGGGGATTCTCTAGGCAAGAATACTGGAGTGGGTTGCCATGCCCTCCTCCAGGGGATCTTTCCAACCCAAGATTGAACCCAGATTTCCTGCATTGCAGGTGGATTCTTTATCATCTGACCCATGAGGGAAGCCTTGTATGTATTTATTGGGGTCTAAACTATACCTAAAGTATTGCACACAGACACATACACATCTGTCTCTTATACACATCTGCAGCATCATCTTTCAGGATTTGAAATAGCTCAACTGGAATGCCATCACCTCCACTAGCTTTGTTCGTAGTGATGTTTTCTAAGGCCCACTTGACTTCACATTCTAGGATGTCTGGCTCTAGTTGAGTGATCACACCATCGTGATTACCTGGGTCATGAAGATCTTTTTTGTACAGTAGTCTATGTATTCTTGCCATCTCTTTTTAATATGATCTGCTTCTGTTAGTCTATACTATTTCTGTCCTTTATTGTGCCCATCTTTGCATGAAATGTTCCCTTGGTATCTCTAATTTTCTTGAAGAGATCTCTAGTCTTCCCCATTCTGTTGTTTTCCTCTATTCTTTGCATTGATCACTGAGGAAGGCTTTCTTTTCTCTCCTTGCTATTCTTTGGAACTCTGCATTCAGATGTTTGTATCTTTCCTTTTCTCCTTTGCTTTCAATTTCTCTTTTTTTCACAGCTATTTGTAAGGCCTCCCCAGACAGCCATTTTTCTTTTTTGCATTTCTTTTCCATGGGGATGGTCTTGATCCCTGTCTCCTGTACAAGGTCACAAACCTCTTTCCATAGTTCATCAGGTACTCTATCTATCAGATCTAGGCCCTTAAATCTATTTCTCACTTCCACTGTATAATCATAAGGGATTTCATTTAGGTCATACCTGAGTGGTCTATATAAATATATAAAGTATATTTTATATAAAATTATATTTCATATTATAATATTTTAATTGTATTAACTATAATAACTAAACTAAATGCTTTTGAACTATGGGTTTGGAGAAGACCCTTGAAAGTCCCTTGGACTGCAAGGAGATCTAACCAGTCAGTTCTAAAGGAAATCAGTCCTGAATATTCATTAGAAGGACTGATCTGAAGCTGAAACTCCAATACTTTGGCCACCTGTTGCGAAGAACTGACTCACTGGAAAAGACCCTGATGCTGGGAAAATTGAAGACAGGAGGATATGGGGATGACAGAGGATGAGATGGTTGTATGGCATCACCCACTCAATGGACATGAGTTGAGCAAGCTCTGGGAGCTGGTAATGGACAAGGAAGCCTGATGTGCTACAATCCATGAGATCGCAAAGAGTAGGACATGAGTGAGCAACTGAACTGAATTCATATTTTAATTATAATATTGACATATATTATTTAAATTGAAGAATAAAAAGGATATGATCAAGGCCAAAGCAAACTTTTCTAAATCTGTTTTAGTCAAAGGAACTCAGAATTAGATTATTTTTTCATAATGGGCATATATGTAGTCAGATTTCTTAAAAACTGTGTATGAAATTTGCTGAGAGGATTGGGAACTGCTTTTGTATGTATTTGCTGCTGTGTTTAGTTGTTCAGTCATGTCTGACTCTATGCAACCCTATGGCCACCAGGCTCCCCTTGTACATGGGGATTCTCTAGGCAAGAATACTGGAGTGGGTTGCCATGCCCTCCTCCAGGGGATCTTTCCAACCCAAGATTGAACCCAGATTTCCTGCATTGCAGGTGGATTCTTTATCATCTGACCCATGAGGGAAGCCTTGTATGTATTTATTGGGGTCTAAACTATACCTAAAGTATTGCACACAGACACATACACATATACACACAGACACAGACACACACGCGCGCACGCGCGCACACACACACACACACACACACACACACACACAGCCCATGCATCTCAAATTCAGCGCTGGAATTTTCAAATAACATCACCCATGCTTCATTCTGGATATCTGAAAATGCAGTGGGTGAAGCAACAATAAATGTTACTATATGAAAGTGTACAAACAGAAGAAGAAGGAGTGAGAAGAAAGGTGAAAAGAATTAGAAAAATGTTATTGAGAAAGCTGCTGCTAAGTGCTAGTATGATTTGGTAAGGATGGAGTATATGTTAAATAACCAAGAAACCTCATTTTCAGACAATCCATCCAGTGATATAAACAAAGAACGATGAATTCTTTAGTCCTGAGTCCCCTTGTACAAAAGTTCATCTTATGAAATGTTAAATCCCTTGTTCTTCTGGATACTGTGTCCATGGATACCAAACTGTATCCTCTTATGCCACAAACCTCATTACAGGAAAGGCCTTCAGTGGGACGTGAGAGCACATGATACAAACATGATATGAAGTACCTGTCGGGCTGCATCTGCATGAAACTATGGAGGCCTTACACAAATAGTCACACAGTTGTAGCTGGAATAAAGTTAGCTGAAATAAGAGATCAGAGTTTACCTAAACCAGCACATGAGAAGTATCTACTGTATTCCAGATCAAACTTGATATTTAATCTTTTATTTATTCATTCAAAAATAATAGATTCTGAGGTTAACAGATGTCATTTTCTTTAAGAAACTAGAAAATAATTGGTAATGATGTATACTGTTTTCAAAACTAATACATTTTTAAATTTGGTATGCTATTTTTTTCATAGTAGGTTTTTAAATTTATTTTTCTTTAAATCAACATGAATATAGCAAAGTTGAGTTCTTGTACACAGTTCTTAAATGCTGATTGACTTTTTCAAAGATTGTAAAGTTGAATAATGTTTTTTCCCTCCTGATTCAAAAAGTCAAAGCTAACATCTCAGAATAATTAAACTACAGCAACATGATTAAATCACATTTACCACACAGCCAAGTACATGGAGTAGATTCGTTCTACCACAGAGTTCTATTGAAACCAGAGGTCGAAGCTCCCTATAACAGAAGATCCCAGTGCAGCACTTAGAAATCCTTATTTCTCTTCTAGTTTGACTAGTCCCTTAATTTTCCCTGATTTTCACAGCATACTTGAGTTGAATGAAAATGTTTTTCAGTAGACACATTGTTTAAAGTATTCAAGTCTTCCCTAGGGACTCTCTTCATAATTTTACAATATGCTTTCCCAGGAAGTTTCTAGGAGCAGAAACATTTTAATTTTTTTCACAGCAATCATCAACAGCTTCAGGGACCTAAAGAAACTTCTTGACAGCTGACTCTTTGCTTGAGTTGATGGTGGTCTGATGGCAGCAAATATGAGAGCAGCGTGCATAAAGACGGCCAGCTCATTGGCAGTGTTTACACTGACCTCGTGGTGTCAGGCCAGCACCTTTCTAGAACTGGCTTCCCTGCTTGTTCCATGTTTCTTTTTCTAAGAAACAGCTGGGTTTTGTGCCTGCCATCTACTTCTTCCCTCTCTTCTCAATCGATTAGAAAAACGTGTAAAAAACTTCAAGCACGGCTTCCCCCATAGCTCAGTTGGTAAAAATATCCGCCTGCCAATGCAGGAGACCCCAGTTCAATTCCTGAGTTGGAAAGATCCCCTGGAGGAGGGAAAGGCTACCCACACTTGTATTCTGGCCTAGAGAATTCCATGGGCTGTATAGTTCCTGGAGTCGCAAAGAGTCAGGCAGGACTGAGTGACCTTCACTTTCACTTTCATGGGAGGGAGAGGTAAAGAAGAGAAGAAAGAGTTACGAAAGACCGGAAAGCCTAGCTAAGGTGTTGTCCCTTGGACATCCTGGTTGTGTCTGAAATTGTGTAGTCATATTAAATTTTGTGTTACTTTGTACATCTGACCAGTTAAAGTTAAGTAAGAGTATGCCTGTTCTCATTTAGATATGCCTTGATTTGAAAGAGATTTTTTTTTTACTATTCATCCTCTTTGGTAGGATGTGTGTTTCCCAGTATGTTTCATGGTGGAGGAGTAACAGTATGATTTTACCATATGTTGATGACACTGATTACATGTTTCAAAAGTTTTACAGGGACCAGTTAACTAGTCATTCCTAAAATTAACTTCTCTACCAGATTTTTAAGTTTTCCACTTACTTGAAATACAAAAAAAGAAAGAAAAATAAAAGATGTATATTGTTTGATCCCTTGGATGCTTTCTGCAATTTCAGGTATCTGCTAAGCATGTCTGTCGGTCTAGAGTACACTCTTCATCTTCTCCCCAGGCGTATTAGTATAATCTTCCTTTGAAACCAAAAAGTGTACATTAAGATTGAAAAAGAGGTTTTGAAACTATTTTATTTAAGGGGCTTTCCTGCAGTGTTGCTCTCACAATATTTTACAAAACAAAACCACCAGGGAGAAAATTATAAAACATTAATGCATTCATACAAATAAAATGTTCAAATTATGTGGAAGATAGCAATTTTTATTTTTGTAAGGTGAGAAAGTCATATTAAGATGTTTTTGTAGCATGGTTTTACATATATATCCCATTGTGAAAACTTTGCTGGTAAATTATTTTTACAGGTAGATTTTATTTTTATACATTTGGGGCACAATTGGAATAAAATGTTTTAATAGAAAGAGTATAAATGTTCAATACATATTGTAAACATGCCTACTGTGGATTTTAGAGTGACTGGTAGTTATTTCACATGCTCAGTTGTGTCTGACTCTTTCTGACCCCATGGACTGCAGCATGCCAGGCTTCCCTGTCCATCACCAACTCCTAGAGCTTCCTCAGATTCATGTCTATTGAGTCTGTGAGGCCATACAACCATCTCGTCTTCTGTCATCCCCTTGTAGCCAATTATTGACTACTACTACTGACTCTCCTCTGAATGTCCATCTGACCAGCATGACAAAGACATTCTTTGAATTAGTTCACTTCTAGGATTATGAAATACAAGAACACAAAATCCAAGTAGTGAAAATGCGGTAATACAAAGTTTGGTGCTGAAAATGGCATTGTTGTAATGCACGCTATAAATTGTTTTTCTTCCCAATTCACACATTTGTGTGTTGAACAGAAAAAAGTTATGCAGAATCGATAAGTAAAATATTCTTTAATTAGAAATAAATATGTATGTTTTCTCTGATTTCAGAAATAGGGTGAGTACTACTTATACATCTTTAAGAGCTTTGAGCTTCCAAGTCAATGCTATGTTAAATAACCCACCTGCCAATGCAGGAGACACAAGAGACGTGAGTTCAGTCCCAGGGTTGGGAAGATCCCTTGGAGGAGGGTATGACAACCCACTCCAGGATTCTTGCCTGGAGAATCCCATGAACAGAGGAGCCTGGTGGGCTACAGTCCACAGGGTCAGAAAGAGCCAGACATGACTAAGCTCAAACATACACACACAAGAGCTTAAAACAAACTGTAAGTTTTTAATCCAAGGAATACAATTTGTAAAAGCTCAGTTGAGTAATTTCAAAATAATAGTAAACCCTCAGTGTCTAAGCTTTAAATTAAGTAAACAAATGACCTAAGGACTTTCAGTGAGCAAGTGTTAATCACTGAGTTGTGTTGAGGGAAGCCTCACCCCAAACCAAATACTTTTGATGTGAATGTAGATATGGCCTCTTTTTATATGCTAGTTTGAAAGTGCAACTTAATACTAACCTACCATGTGTGATTTTACAAAAGATTGTACAGGAATCTCTAAATCATTTGCTTAAAATCTACAATTTTGTGGATTGTAAGTGTTCCATAATATTTATATTCATGATAATATCAATGTAAAAAAAGAATGGTTCACTAAAAATTCAGACAATTCCTCTAGTAAATACATTAATATAACTTAAAATAGTGAATATAAAAAAGATAATTTTATTAGAATGATCTAAATATTCTACAAGTTATCATGTATTAAGTGTCTCACAAACATCTAGAAATTGTGATTTTGGGGGTCAAGTAGGGGAAGTGTATTTTTTTGCTGTTCTTGAAATAGATGTATTTATATATATATATACTTCCCAGATGGCTCAGCGGTAAAGGATTCACCTGCCAACCAATGTAGGTGATGCAAGTTTGATCCCTGGGTCAGGAAGATCCCCTGGTGGCAGGCATGGCAACCCACTCCAGTATTCTTGCCTGGAGAATCCCCATGGACAGAGGAGCCTGATAAGCTACAGTCCGTGTGGTCACAAAGAGTCGAACATGACTGAGCAACTAGCACAGCATATATATATATCTCCACAGTGTTTGCTATCAATAATTACGTAAGACCACAGAGCAAGAAGATAATATAACCAGATTTAAACCCAGAAAGTCTTAAGTTCTGAATCTTTATTTTAATGCATTAAACTATAGAGTAAGGGTATGTTGCAGAGCAACCAACAAAATCCCCTTTTCCTTCTCATAGCTCCCTCACTCTCAGTATTCACTTGCTTTCTTACCAAGGAAACTATAGCCACTCATTTGTTTACTTCCAATCTCTACCCTAATTGCACATGTTTTATATCCAATATTTCATTTTAACGCACTTTGCTAAATGAAAGACCATCACATATCTTCAGAAAGGAATTATGTAAATCCCTTAGAAGTAGAAGCAAAGGCCACATTCTCCCTCCTCCCCCAAATCACTATAGTCTGATATTTAGAAATACTCTGGCTTGATCAGACATTCAAAAATCTAGATTTATCTATCATTAGATCTGATCAACATGTAGACAGAGCCACTCTCACATAAACCTGTGGCATTTATTCTCTGACATGAGCAGAGAGGTATTAGAGCAAAGGAAATCATCTTTTAGCATTTTGCAGACTAAATTGATGTTAACAGCTGCTGAAAAATACAGTAGACAGCACGGCTTCAAAAAGTTCTTTTAAGACGAAATAGAGATAATATTCCAAATGGCTGCAATTCTTTAGACATAATGTTAGAGTAAATAATACATTATTAACTGCAGTTAAATAATTTTTGAACACAGTAGAAAAGTATGCATTCTAAATATAGAACAAGGGCCTTCTAGTTCTATATTATACTTTAAATGGTATAGTCAGTGAAGAAAAGAAGAAAAGGCCTTATAGATGATTCCATTATTCAAGTCCATGATTTTAAGCTTCTGAAATGGTTGGCTGGTGATTTTTATTATTTCCTTCAATGGTAATTCTTGAATTTTTTTCTACTTCCAACTTCTCATCTATTAAGTGGTGATAATTACCATTTGTCTTATTTTTTTATTGCTTAAACTCTGTGAGCTTTATTTTCCTCATCTGTAAAATGGAATGTTGATAAATTTTGTAACTTCTTTTGAGCATTGTTGTGATATAGATACTGAAAGTATATATGAAGATTTCTCCCCATATGTCAATTAAAGCCTTTGAATGACACATCAGTCAGACACCTCTCAAGGAGGCATTTCTTCTTCTAAATGTGAAAACTGATTAACAGTCTTTGTTTATGGTGCCATCTTCCTGTACCACTTATCACGGCTTCCCTTCCAGGTCAGAAAGAAACAAATGTTAGAGGAAGAAGTACTCTGTATCTGATCACATGAGCACACATGAGCGTGTGCTAAGTCACTTCAGTCTTGTCGAACTCTTTGCAACCCTATGGACTGTACTCAAACAGGTATATAAATTCTATATTCAGTCCTGGTCTGAGTGCTGTGTTTATTCACTCAGTTGTGTCCAAATATCTGTGACCGTGTGAACTGTAGCCCACAAGACTCCTCTTTCCATGGGAATTTCCAGGCAAGATTATTGGAATGGGTTCCCATTTCCTCTTCCAAGGGATCTTCCCATCCCAGGGATCTGTGTCTCCTGCATTAACAGCAGATTCTTTATTATTAATGCCACCTGGGAAGCCCAATCTTGGCCTGATTTTCCTTAATTCAGGATCATTTTCTTTCATTAACAAACTTATTATTCAATTAGACTTCCCCTTCCAGATAGATAAGATATTAAAAATAAAGACATTTTGTAAATTCTGATTCACTAAAGTCATGAGAAAAAAACATAAAGCATTTCTTTATCAGGTCCTACTAAACATCAACTAAATTCATCAACCACTGACTATAAGATATTGTTGTCTGTAAATCTAATATTATTTTACCTTCATTATGCATCAGGTTATTTTTTGAGTGCTTAAGAATATCTATCCAATTATTATCTATACTTCTCAGATGAGAAAACTGAAACAGAAAGAGATGACTTGTATTAGTTCGTAAGATAAATAGGAAGCAGAATCTGTAACTGAACCCAGGCGATTTGTCTTTCAAACCATGCTAGTAAACATCACTCTCTACTGCATGTCTAATGATCTGTGTCTCCATTTGGAATCAGCAGGAAATATCTAAATGTTATTTCAGATAAGACATAATTATGAACCACAGAGTGAAAATCCATATTCCTTCACATATTTATATCTTTTTATTTTCACGTAGTTTTTAGTTTTTCAAATCTACATAGTGACTTTTAACGAAATAAAGCAAGACCTTACAAAAGGCCTTATATTATGTTAAAAACACATTTGGTAAAAGGGAGAGCTAGAATATATCAGTATTTTTCCTCACTCAAGAAATTTGACCCCACTCTTGTATCCAAAGCCACCTAATTCTCTGTATATATCAATATTATAGACTATAACCTGTAGAGTCTCCATAGAAGCCTCTATAAATCATGTTTAGAATTCCCCAAAGCTATATTTTCCATCTTCTGTGTTTCCTAGGAGAAAAACAGGTTTTACTATCATAAAATGAAAAGTACTTGATTATTTAAATGTATGTATAATGAATGCACGCATTTATTGTTCTCTATGAAAACATTATTCAAAACCAAATATGATAATTTTCAAAAATTCTGTTATTTTCAAACAATGTATTATTAAAACATGTGTCTTGGAAGAAAATAAAAGCAAGTTTTAAGAACCAAGAAATTACCTCATTCTTGTGGAAAATCCCTCTGTATGGACACAAAAAGACAAATATTTTTCAAAGAGCCCACTAAAGAAAAGAGGAAAAGGTGGGCCATGTTGATATATGGCAGAAACCAACACATTATAAAGCAATTATCCTCCAAGATATGTATTTTCTTGGAAATCTGCCTTTCTTCAAGATTCCTGTCACCTGTTTTGTAGCCAGGAATGACTCACCTTGTTCCAATATTGTCTCAAAATAAATGTTGTAGGTGAGGTACCTGGTGTAACTCTCTCAGTTGAGGCATTACTTTTCTCTAATGAGGATTTGCTAATAGATATATAACTACTTTGTCTAGTCAAGGCTATGGTTTTTCCAATGGTCATGTATGGATGTGAGAGTTGGACTGTGAAGAAGGCTGAGCACTGAAGAATTGATGCTTTTGAACTGTGGTGTTGGAGAAGACTCTTGAGAGTCTGTTGGACTGCAAGGAGATCCAACCAGCATATGCTGAAGAAGATCAGCCCTGGAATTTCTTTGGAAGGAATGATGCTAAAGCTGCAACTCCAGTACTTTGGCCACCTCACGTGAAGAGTTGACTTATTGGAAAACACTCTGATGCTGGGAAGGACTGGGGACAGGAGGAGAAAGGGACGACAGAGGATGAGATGGCTGGATGGCATCACTGGCTCGATGGACGTGAGTCTGAGTGAACTCCAGGAGTTAGTGATGGACAGGGAGGCCTAGTGTGCTGCGATTCATAGGGTCACAGAGAGTCGGACACGACTGAGCGACTGAACTGAACTGAACTGATGTAACTACTTGTTAGAAACTAGCAAGGGGCACCTCTTCTTCCCCCTCCTGAGCTCTATGTCAGAATAAACTTAAGTTATAAAAAATTGAATAATAATGAACAGAAGAGTTTATGAAAAAGAAAAATCTGCCCACTATATTTTGAATTGATACTTAAGTTTAAACCTAACATTTTCTAAAGGCCATAGAATATCTTAATTAGATATTTATTAGATATTAGAATTTCCTTTACAGAATGTGTTCTAGAAATCAGAGACTTCTTAGGTAAGTTTTTTTTTTTAAAGAAAAAGGCCTCAAATTTGTTTACTGCCTACTTGAAATTATGCTAAGCTATTACTTTATTCCCATGCATAAGAAAGGATGTACCATGTAAAAATCTTCTTATCATTTCTTCTCATCATCTTTTGTAAGTTTCCTAGGAGATTTCCCATTCAGAAATAGCCTGCTGATGTTTAATTCTACCACCTCATATATGGGAGAAAATCACCCATAAACCTTTCTTAGTAATCTGATCTCGCCAATCTTTGCATATTTGTTTCCTTCCTTTTCTTTTTTTTCTCTCTCTCTTATAAGCTAACCAAGATTGTGGTATCTGTGACATTATATGTTTTCCCTTGAAATATTAATATTTTTCTGAGATGACATTTGGTAGTTTAATTCCTCATTTTCATTATTCCTAAAGATAAATATAGTAATCTTGATATTGTAATGGTAAATTAAATAGCAGCTATTGAATCTAATTTTATAATTATCTAAAATTATTAATTTCTAAGTTTTCCCAACAAACAAGAGCAGCAATATCCAGAGGTAAAACCTACCTGCTATTGTTAGTGATTGAAAGTGCCTGTTACTCTACTGATAGAGTTTCTTTAGTGACTAAAGCCATTACTGACATTCTGTAGTTCAACTCTTAAAAAAAAACTAAGCATCTTATTTTGTACTAGTTTTCTCCTGCTATAGGCTCATAGTTTCATCGAGTTAGATAAGGCTGTGACCATGTGATCCATTGTTAGCTTTCTGTGATTGTGGTTTTCATTCTGTCTGCACTCTGATGGATAAGGATAAGAGACTTGTGGAAGCTTCCTGAGGTGAGGGACTGGCTATAGAAGGATCTGGTTCTTGTTCTGATGAGTGTGGCCATGCTCAGTAAATCTTTAATCCAATTTTCTGTTGACGGTCGGGGCTGTGTTCCTTCCCTGTAGTTTGGCCTGAGGCCAAACTGTGGTAGGGGTAATGGCAGTAATTAGTAATGGCATTATTAAGGGCTTCCCTGGTGGTGCCAGAGGTTAAAGCGTCTGCCTGCAATGTGGGAGACCTGGGTTCAATCCCTGGGTCGGGAAGATCCCATTACTAATGGTAATAAGTCCTTCAACATGACTTATGCTAACACTGTTGTATTCAGTGCTCCTGACCCCACAGCAGGCCACTGTCAACCCACTGTCAACCCACACCTCCGCCGGAGACTCCTGGACACTCACAGGCAAGTCTGGTTCAGTCTCTTCTGGGGACTCCTCTCCTTTCTCCTGGGTCCTGCTGCACACAAGGTTTTATTTGTATCCTCCAAAAGTCTGTTTCCCCAGTCCTGTGGAAGTGCTGTAATCAAATCCTGCTGGCCTCCAAAGTCACATTTCCTTGGGGTTTTCAGTCCCTCTGCCAGGTACCCAGGTTGGGAAATCTGTTGTGGGTCCTAGAACTTTCATAACAGTGGGAGAGCGTCTTTGGTATAATTCGTCTCCAGCTTGTGGGTTGTCTGCTCAGTGGCTCTGTGGTTGGGCTAAAGGCAACCTCCTCCAGGAGGGCTTAGGTCACACACTGTATATTCCAGGTCTGCTGCAGCCAGAGCCCGTGTTCCTGCTGCAGGCCACTGTTGGCCTGTGCCTCCACAGGAGACACTCAAACACTCAAAGGAAGGTCTGGCTCAGTCTCTGTGGGGCCTCTGGGTCCTGGTGCAAAGAAGACTTTGTTTGAGCCCTCCAAGCACCTCTGATAGGAATGCATTTTTATTTTAAATGCATTTCACCCCTTTTACCATCTTGTTGGGGCTTCTCCTTTGCCTTTGGACATGGGGTATTTGTTCTGGTGGAATCCAACATTCTCCTGTCAACTAATAGCAGTTAGTTGCAATTCTGGATTTCTTACAGGAGATGAGTGCATGTCCTTCTATACCACCATCTTAGCAGTTGGCATATGTAAGTAAGGTCATAATTAACTTGCGAAAAAGGAAATTTTCTTACCTTTATTTGTTTTCCAATTTAATTCCTTTTCAGAACCAGATGCTTCATTGAAATTCACATTTTTTTCTTTTCACAATTTTACTCCGTATTCATACTAGACATGTTCACATTCTTTAAGTAGTATAAAAATTTAGAGTAAATAACTAATTGCAATTTATCTAAGATATTTGTCCATGAACCTATGAAGGAAAAGGCAGACCTAAAACTTATGCTGAAAATCCTGGAAAGAAAAAAATTAAAAGTGAAATAATGCAGTATTCTTTGTAGATACCTTTCTCAGAGTCATGGCCTGGAAATACCTATCAGTACATCAGCCGGTCTTAAATATTGTTCTCAGACATAAATGAAAATATTCTCTTACAAGCTACTGAAATATCTTTTAAAATTCTGAGATGTTATTCTGTATTTGTTAACATATAGTATGTACATAAAGCATCATATCAAAGATTAATGTTTCAGATAACAAGATACAAGGGAAACAAAGGGCACAGACAAAGCTGAAAAGCAGGAAGAGATGGTAAAGAGAAGGGCAAAGGTTATCTGTAGAGAAAACTAGCAACACAGACAGCAATGAAGGATCCCTTCAGATCCTCAGAATTCCTAGGTCAAAGTTCTGACATTTTCTCAGGTACTGAGAAAAAAAAAATTATCAGAACACTAAAGAAAAGCCATGGCAAGTTAGAAATTTGAGGAACTTCAGTTATTTGTTAATTAAAAGTAATCTGAGTGAAGATTGGAGTGAGAATCAGGGTCAACACACTGCCCGTTATAGAGAAAGAAAGATCTTCAGTTTGAACAACAGCTTGGAAATACTTTGATTCTAGATCAAAATATCCTTTTTTAAAACCCATCTTCACTTGTCAAAATTCACACAAACTCTTGATTTAGTTCTCATTCTTATCTTGAAATCTTCTATCCTTGATCCTGAGAGTTATCTCCTGAACTTTGGTCCATCATACTTTTAAAACTCTGCACTATTTGCTCCAAGGAATCTTAATCACATTTTTCCAGAAATTTAGCCAAATTTCTTGCCCTCGTTGTTACCCTATTTGTTTTGTCCATCCGTAGTCCTGCTAGTAAATTTGCATCTAGTCACATAATAAATACTTCTCTTTAGATATTAGCTTATCTAAAATTTCAATTAAATTGTGCATAATTCTATTTCAGTAAAATAGGATTAATCTATGCACAATATTTTCATAGTAGAGTTGTGCTTGGGGTGCTCCACAGAAAGAGAGAGGCAGTGGAATTTCCCTCAGCAAAGCTGAGATGTCCCCAGGAGACGTGAGCCTGCTGTCCACCAACCCAGCCCCTTAGCGAGCAAGAGACAATCAGGCGCGACAAGGGTTCCATCTAAGCAGTTCCGTTGTATTGCTGCAAACTCCCAACTTATATAGACAAGCAGGGAGATTTTAGGAGGGACTTTCCATAGTTGCACCAATCACGTTAAAGGTCAAATCGTCATGTGCCTTCATTATAACAGGAGTCTATGGAGATCACGCACTGTCTACGTGCATGGAAATCAAGAGAGACAAACAAAAAACTTTGACAAACAACATAGACCACGCCTCCATCTCTTCCGCCAGGTGCCATCTTAGATTTGCGACCGCAAAGCTAGCCCCTTTCTTTTTAAGGTTTCCCATTTAGGGCCCCACAGAGTTGGAGCTTTTTAAGAAAAAGGAAAAAGCCTAAATGTTATTTTGACAGGTTATTGAAACTAGATTGGCATGGAGATAATTGTATTGAAAACCAGATGATCAGAAAAAAACAGTTTTATTAAATTATGTAATACTAGAGTATTTCATAATATACAAATCTTAAGAATAAATGAATGCATGGTATTATTAAATTACATAGCACATATTAAAATTGAACTTAAAATATAAAATGCAAAATTCTGCAGAATACATTGTTATTCAAATTACCTATACATAGTACCCTGTATACCATCAGTAACATATACACAAAGATACAAAAATCAGTGAATTCAGTCACTTGATTCTGCTTAAGTGTGGATATTTTACCAAAGCGTAGTTATCCATCAGACAGTATTAATTATAAAATCACATTGATATGGGTATTGATCTTAAATGTATAAAACTTCACTTTTAATTAAAATATCCAAAGAATTACTGAAATTTTGAAAATGTATATTAAACCTATACCTCTTAACTTTTAGCTGCTCGATGTGTTGGAAATACTAAGATCCCCTGGAGAAGGAAATAGCAACCTACTCCAGTATTCTTGCCTGGGAAGTCCCACGGACAGAGGAGCCTGGTAGGCTACTGTCAATGGGGTGGCAAAGCGTCAGATATGACCTAGCAAGTAAACAGCAATAGTGAGTTAAAAACTATAGCTGCAGAGACATATATGACTTGTTTTTTGTATTCTGTGGCCATACACTGAAATCTTACAATTAATCAAATACACAGTTCTATGATGCAGTCATAAAGGAAAAAAATATAGACTGAAAGCCCTTTAAAAGCAAGGACAATAATCTCACATTCTTATTCCTCCACGTGTAATATAATATCTATCACAGACAAGCACTTGTTTATGATAGGTGAAGAAATAAAATATTAGTCATACTTTCACTTAACACAAGTGTATAAATCATGCCTAGAAAATAAGGCAAAGCTTATTGATTTGGTCATGAAATCTTTACTTATGGAAAAGTCACAATATCTATGCCCATATTAAACTAGTTTTAGATACACAGCTTTGGCATTTACAAAACTTATAGTAGAGCAGTTTTATCAATATTGCAAAATATGTATTTTTAAAGATAAAAGAGTTAACAGTACAACTTATATGCTATATGTTTAACAACTAATTTCAAGTAAAAATTTTTTAAGGCCATGAAAAGCAACACACTCAATAATGAAAGCTGAGTCTAAAATTCAATGTGCGGTACATATTTTATTGACAAACATTTAAAAATGTAAAACTGCATAAAACTAATATATTACAAGGGATATTGCAATAAAAATCTAATAACATCTTAGGCATACCAAGTTTTATTGAATCTTTCCTATATAAAACACATCTGCTTAAACCAGTAGGCATCACAGTTACTAAAAATGTAATTCTAATTTTCACACAAAAATATACTTTCCACAATATGCTCTGAATTTCTTACTGTGACAGTATAGTTCATAGTTTTAGGATGTTTTGACATATTATAAATTTAAAGCTAAGTATATATTATAGTTTAAAGATACATTTTTACTGATTTCATTTAACTGTATAATTTAAAAAAAAATCTTAAAAATTGGTGTCCATTTAAGAAAATGACATATAGAATCTACTTAATGCAGTAAAGTATGTAACATTTTATATCATTGCACTGATTCCTTCAAAAGTGACACAGATGTCTCACTGATTTAGGCTTGTTCAAAACCCATTTGATCAAGATTTTCCTGAGGTAATTTATGAGAGCGGTTTCACTTGCAGACTGTGAACAACTCATAATCCTGTCTTCATAAATCTCTGGAATAAAGCTTCTCTTCATCTGTTTTGGGGTTAGCACCTCATTCAAAATAAACAGCAAATGATAGTTTCACTCAGTAAACTTACACCAAATAATTAACATATATTACACTTAAGGAAAAATCAAAGGGGATAAACTATGAAAAATATATTTGCCAAAATTATACTTTTTGAAATATAGCTAAAACTTAGTTGTAGAAATTGGTGAAGTATTAAGAATTTTACATTTTATAAAATTATTTATTGCACCTTGACATTTTAGAAGACATTTTTACAAATTAAATGATGTTTTTCTGGTAGTCTGGGAAAATTTTTAAATCTTTTCATGTTACACTCTTT
>SJYC01112171.1:0-33857 GCA_006408675.1 Madoqua kirkii | reverse complement strand
TGTGGCAAAAATACACAGAAAAACTATACAATAAAGATCTTCATGACCCAGATAATCATGATGGTGTGATCACTCACCTAGAGCTATACATCTGGAATGTGAAGTCAAGTGACCCTTAGGAAGCATCACTATGAACAAAGCTAGTGGAGGTGATGGAATTCCAGTTGTGCTATTTCAAATCCTAAAAGATGATGCTGTGAAAGTGCTGCACTCAATATGCCAGCAAATTGGAAAACTCAGCAGTGGCCACAGGACTGGAAAAGGTCAGTTTTCTTTCCAATCCCTAAGAAAGGCAGTGCCAAAGAATGCTCAAACTTCCACACAATTGCTTTCATCCTACACATTAGCAAAGTGATGCTCAAAATTCTCGAAGCCAGACTTCAAAAGTATGTGAACCGAGAACTTCCAGATGTTCAAGCTGGATATAGAAAAGATAAAGGAACCAGAGATCAAATTGCCAACATCCATTGGATCATCAAAAAAGCAAGAGAGTTCCAGAAATACATGTACTTCTCCCTTATTGACTATGCCAAAGCCTTTGACTGTGTGGATCACAATAAACTGTAAAAAATTCTGAAAGGGATGGGAATAGCAGACCACCTGACCTGCCTCCTGAAAAATCTGTATGCTGGTCAAGAAGCAAGAGTTAGAACTGGACATGGAACAACAGGCTGGTTCTAAATTGGGAAAGGAGTATGTCAAGGCTGTATACTGTCACCCTGCTTATTTAACCTACATGAAGAGTATATCAGAAAACTAAGATCAAGGCATCCACTCCCATTACTTCATGGCAAACAGATGGGAAACAGTGGAAACAGTGACAGATTTTATTATGGGGGGCTTCAAAATCCCAGCAGATGGTGAATGCAGCCATGAAATTAAGAGACCCTTGCTCCTTGGAAGAAAAGTTATGACCAACCTAGACAGCATATTAAAAAGCAGAGCCATTGCTTTGCCAAGAAAGGTCCATGTAGTCAAAGCTATGATTTTTCCTGTGGTCATGTATGGATGTGAGAGTTGTACTGTGAAGAAAACTGAGCACCGAAGAATCGATGCTTTTGAATTGTGGTGTTGGAGAAGACTCTTGAGAGTTCCTTGGACTGCAAAGAGATACAACCAATCCATCCTAAAGGAGATCAGTCCTGAGTATTCATTGGAAAGACTGATACTGAAGCTGAAACTCCAATACTTTGGACACCTGATGCGAAAAGCTGACTCATTTGAAAAGTCCCTGATGCTGGAAAGGATTGAGGGTGGGAGGAGAAGGGATGACAGAGGATGAGATGGTTCGATGGCATCACCGACTCAATGGACATGAGTTTGAGCCAACTCTGGGAGTTGGTGATGGACAAGGAAGCCTGCGTGTGCTGCAGTCCATGGGTTCACAAAGAGTCGGACACAACAAAGTGACTGAACTGAAGTTAAGTAGGGTATTTCCTGGGGGCGGGGGAGGAGCCTCTCTTTTTTAGGAATTGATATTGCTAACTATGGCACTAAGGAGATAAGGAAAAAAACAAAGCCTTTCATTTCTCTCATTGCTGGAGATTAGTATGACTGAGGTTTTCTCACATCAGCAGTGAAATATTTGCCCCAGTCAGATATGATTGTGAGGTTTCAAATCACAGGGAAGTAATAAGATGTAGAACAACAATAAAAACAAAGGAAAAAAGCTCAGACACATACCAAACTGCCAGTTCATCTCTAAAGGATCTACTTCCAGTCTTAGCTCATAATTCTCTCCAAGTATCTCTAGCTAAGTCAATTGTTATTTGCACAGTGCTTTGTGGATTTATAATTGTTCTAATGAACATTATCTCAGATACAGACCCTTGCAGAATCAATTTTATGATACCTCAGTTTTAATTAGATCCCTCATTTCTTTAAAATTACAAATCTTTCAAGCTACTCTGGTGCTTTCAAAAGGATATGGACATGTCCTAAATCAATGTCAAGATTTGCATTTTCTGAGGCCTAAACATATAACTCAACCTTGAACTGTCTACAAATCATTTCTAAGTATATATGGTCAAAGGAATTAGTGTTATGGACAGATTAATCCACAGTTTTCCAGTGTAGTAAAGCAACAAATTGATGCTTTCAAACTGTGGTGATAGAGAAGACTCTTGAGAGTCCCTTAGTCAGCAAGGAGATGAAACCAGTCAATTCTAAAGGAAATCAACCGTGAATATTCATTAGAAAGACTGGTACTGAAGCTTCAATACTTTGGCCACCTAATGCGAGGAGCCAACTCATGGGAAAAGACTCTGCTGCTGGGAAGGATTGAAGGCAGAAGAAGGGGATGACAGAGAATGAGATGGTTAGATGGTGTCACAGACTCAATGGACATGAGTCTGAGCAAACTCTAGGCAATAGTGAAGGACTGAAAGCCTGGCATGCTGCAGTCCACAGGTCACAAAGAGTAGGACACAGCTTAGTGACTGAACAACAAAAGCAGTAAAAGCATATACTCCAATGAACAGCTCTTACATTTTCTCATCAGTTTCTTCATGTAAGAAAACAGCCTTCTGATGGGAGTGCACAATGCTCTATACTTTAGAGCATTTTATTTAAAAAAAAGGTTTTTGTTTAGTTTTCATCACAATTAGACATTTCCATTCCAAAATTATACCAAAACCACATTCATAAACAGATGAGAGAATATGGGAAGATGTTTGAAATTTTAAAGCTTTCTGGGAAGATGTAAATTCTGTTCTTATGCATTTAAAACGTGGCTAGTGTAACTAAGGAATTAAAATTTTAATTTTACTTCATTTTAAATAATTTAAATTTGGATAATTGTAAAATTGGATAATTTCAGAAGTAACTGGGGAGAGCGGTAACTCCAAACATGGTTGGTGAAAATGTAGCTTTGCATCCTTCTGGAAAATGATACAGAGGGAGCCTAGGTTAACTTTGGTGTATGCATATTCCATGTCCAAGTAACTCTCCTCCTCATTGTGTATATGTATATACGTGTGTGTGTGTGTGTGTGTGTGTGTGTGTGTGTGTATCTGAATGGACCTGTGTAAGGATCCAAAGTTATGTTTGGGGTGGCAAGATGCTGAAGACAATCTGAGGATCTGAAGACAATCTGTGGATAGGTTATATGCTATTGACTTGAAACAGACAGACAGCTATTTCTCCCAGCCAAGATGGGAACAGCTGCTGCTGCTACTACTGCTAAGTCGCCTTAGCTGTGTCTGACCCTGTGTGACCCCATAGACAGACGGTGGCAGCCCACCAGGCTCCCTAATCCCTGGGATTCTCCAAGCAAGAACACTGGAGTGGGTTGCCATTTCCTTCTCCAATGCATGAAAGTGAAAATTGAAAGTGAAAGCACTCAGTCATGTCCGACTCTGTGCAACCCCATAGACGGCTGCCCACCAGGCTCCCCCACCCATGGGATTTTCCAGGCAATAGTACTGGAGTGGGATGCCATTGCCTTGGGTTCACAGCCATGTGAACCCTCACTAAACTCACTCTTTTAGTCCCTACACAGCAAAGTAAGAAGAAATCTTCTATAGGGAGGAAAAGGAAGTTGGGAAGACTATGAACAAAGAATCTGTGGCTTTTCATGGGCTGAGTTCTTGGCAGGAAAGAAGAATGTTTCCTATTCCTGATGGGCTCTGTCTTCACAGTGTAAGAGCATGCCCTCTTGTGGTCCCCTGGCTGTATTTAATTGAGGTTTCTGTTTATTAATTTTAGATATGTCATATGGATGCCTACATATAACACTATGAAGCAGCACTTGGAAGCAAGAGAGTAGCTGTTCACATGGCAATACCTACATCTTAACAATGGTCTTTAAAATATATCTAAAATTACCTACAGGGTCCAAGCCACCATTATTGCAGTGATAATCTCCTTATTCTCCTTCATTACAGGCTGGCCCCAAGAGTCTATTCACATCCCACTGACAATATTGAACTTCACTTGAGCCCAGAGATCTTGGAAAACAGTGAATTTAATTCACCCACTCTTTTGTGTTCTAGAAAATAATTAATATGAAGAATCACTCCTTCCTCATATGACTGAGTCTCTCAGACTTCCTTGTTTACCTGTGATAAGGCCAGACACAGGTCCTCCAAATCCCTTTTCTTTACTTCATAAAAGTTTAGCTGAACTGCCTGTACACACTGCCCAATGTATACAAAATATCCAACTTAACCAAACTTAAAGTAATCAAAAACTATTTTACTGGATTAAAGAAGGTGATTTTAAGTAAAAACAAAAAAAAGGCAGAGAAAAATTAAAATTAATGGGTTTCATTAAGCTCTTCTAAATACATCTGGCTAAAATTAAAAATAGGTGAATCTAAGGACTGGAAAGCATCTTCTTGCACATCAAGAGGTAGTCAATTCCTTGCTTTCCAAAAACTGAAGGTAGGAGACCTCTGGTTATATCATGATGAAGTAGTTCCATTTCTTCTAGGTTGGCCCACTTAAACAAAGAAAAAAAAATCTGAAAATGATGTATCAAACAAGTGTGAGCAGACTCTGAAAGGTGGAAAGAATATGGGCTGACCTGAGGCTCTGAGGGCTGACCCCGGCGAAAGCCCTGGTTTCCTCATGGTCTTTTCTGCACGCAAGACAGAGCCCTGCCAATGCCTCCATCCTGGAGTCCCCAACAGGCCCAGGCCAAAAATGCTCCAGGCAAAGAATGTTCTCCCTGTCCAGAGGACCCGGAAACGGATGGCCTTACAACAGAAAACATGTTTAGCAATACCGATTCATGGAAAACACGATCACGATCAAGATTTTAGACAAGAAATACAGGGAATTGATTTTGTACCCCCATGTCACACTTCTTACCCTGTTTCTCCCACTCCCTGGGAGAGTCTGAGCATTAAATTGTTCTTCCATCCTCTTACCCGGCAGATGCAGGCAGTGCTGAGTTTCATTCCAGTTTGGTATCAGTGAGGTAGGAGAAACAAAACTTGACATGATGGTAGTAGGCAGGGCTACCAGTCACCAGTATGTTCCACTCCCTTCCTGGTGTCAGCAGGGTTCAAGTGGATCTGAATCTCCACCTCCACCTGGACTTAATGAGGCTGAGCAAGGTGCTGCAGGTTAGAACTGATATGATCTCCCCCTTCCACTACTCCTGGTGTCAGTGAGAGCCAATGGAGACCTGGACTTCCACCTCTACCTGTCATTAACCTTCCTACTCACCCTGAGGCAACTAAGCAGTAAGAGTCTCTCCTTTGCTTACCTTTGCTTGATCATTACAGGACACATCGAGGACCCGTTCTTATAACACACAACACCCATTCCTCACCCCCAGGGAGCAACGAGAAGTACAAGTTAGTTTCCCACCTTCTCTGGTAAGAGAAGAGCTGGATTTCCAAGCCACCCTCAGCCGCAAGCTAGCAAGAGTCAGTGAGCTGAGCATCCATGCCCATCCAGCTCTTATGCTGCACATTAAAATGGGGCTACTTGCTCAGAAAAGGCTTAAGGGATTTCAGTTCAAAAGTAATGGCCAATAAATATAGGACCATCTGCTCAACAACAACAACAAAAAATTGAAAGGAATCTAGTCTTGTAATGTCCAAAATATCCAAGAAGCCATGGGAAATAATCACTCTTCCTACCAAGAACCAAGAAAATCACAACATGAATGAGAGAAGACAGTCAACAGAGTCTAACATCAGAACGAATCAGGTGTTGAAATTATCTGACAAGGATTTTTATGCAACCATCATAAAAGTGTTTCAACAGACAATTAAGAAATCTCTGGAAACAAAGAAATTTAAGCAAAATCTAATCTACCTGTCAGCTGATAAATCATTAAAAGTATATTTTGATGATAGATCATTTTATGATTTTTGGCACATAGATTATTAGATGATTTTTTGGATAGAGTTCAAATAATTAAATTGCACCTCTATAATAAGATTCCTTCCATTCCATCTATTTGTTTATGTGAACATATTTTCTTGGAGCTTACACATTTAAAGCAAAAAAACCAGTAGTAGAGTTTATGCTAAATCATTTGCATTTATGCACTGAAAAATGTTTATTCTCAAATAATGAAACCAGTTAGGAAAAAACAAAGCCTCTTACATCTTATTAGAAAGTTCAGTTATAGAAATATTTACTACTTATGTTTAATAATCATTTATCAAACATTTTAATGTACTAAATTTTTGATCAATTGTTTACCGTCCAGTTCCATTACTTCATGGATAATAGATGGAGGGGGAAAAAAGGAACAGCAACAAACTTTTTTCTGGACTCCAAGACCACTGCAAGCAGTGACTGCTACCATGAAACTAAAAGATGCTTGCAACTTGGAAGAAAACTACGACAAACTCAGACAGCATATTAAAAAGCAGAGATATCACTTTACCAACACAGGTCTGTATAGTGAAAGCTATGGTTTTTCCAGTAGTCATGTACAGATGTGAGAGTTGGACCATAAAGAAGGCTAAGTGCCGAAGAATTTATGTTTTCAAACTGTGGTGCTGGAGAAGAGTCTTGAGAGTCCCTTGGACTGCAAGGAGATCAAACCAGTCAATTATCCAGGAAATCAGCCCTGAATATTCATTGGAAGGACTGATGCTGGAACTGAACCTCTAATACTTTAGCCACATGAGCAAAAAGCTGATTCACTGGAAAAGACCCTGATGTTGGGAAAGATTGAGGCTGTGAAGAGAAGGGGGCAAAAGAGGATGAGATGGATGGATGGCATCAATGACTCAATGGACATAAGTTCAAGAAAACTCCAGGAGACAGTGAAGGATAGGGAAGCCTGGTGTGTTGTAACCCACGGGGTCACAAAGAGTTGGACATGACTGAGTGACTGAACAACAAAAACAACAATATCAATAGGCACTGCAGTGAAAATTTAATCCAAAGTATCTTAACACATAGGCAAAGAGATCATTTCAGTGCATTTAACATATTATTATAAAGAAGTACTATAGAATAAAAAATAAACTATTTTCAAGTATAAAATACATTGCTTAAGATAAAATTGTGTGAAAGAATGGAAACAGATACATGAGTATAAAGAAAAAATAATATAAAATTTCCAAATTGATAAAAATGAGATCTATTTTCTTAAATGAATAAGGTTACATATAAAATTTCTACATATTTAGATTTTACTGGACACATTTAAAAATGAGACAAAACAATTTTAAAGTTTCAAGATCTTTAGTATTCTATAAATAACATTATAGTAACTCTTTAAACAACTTATGGTAAACTTTGGAAGTCAAGTTCAAAAAATTCAAAGGAATGGATAACTTTTCAAAAATTTAAGAGAATGTGAGGATGTTTCATGAACACTGACTTTTATTTCTTAAGTAAAATGTAAAGGTTTGAAAACTATTGCCCAGTCATACAGATGGCCACAGATGAAAAGATGCTCAACATCACTAATTATTAGAGAAATGCAAATAAAAACCACAATGAAATATCACCTCATACCTGTCAGAACAGCCATCATCAAGAAATCTACAAATAAATGTTGGAGAGATATAGGGAATTCTACACTGTTGGGGGGAATGTAAATTGGTGTAGCCACTATATAGAACAATACATTGGTTCCTTAAAAATTTGACAAATAGATCTACCATATGATCCAGCAATCTCAATCCTGAGCATTTATCCAGAGAATACCATAATTTGAAAAGATGCATGCATCCGAATGTTCATTGCAGCACTATTTAAAATAACCAGAACAGGGAATCAACCTAATTGTCCATTGACAGATTAATGGGTAAAGAACACATGGTACATATGTACAATGGACTATTAGTCATAAAAGAAGAATTAAATAATGCCATTTACAGCAACATGAATGGAGCTAGAGATTGTCATTCTGAGTGAAGTAAATCAGGCACAGAGAGACAATATATGATTTTGCTTACATGTGAATCTAAGAAAATGGCTCAAATGAACTTATTTCCAAACAAGAATATAATCACAGATATAGAAAGCAGTCTTATGGTTAAGGGGGAAAGTGGGGAGGTATAAATTGGGATACTGGGATTTACTGTATATTAAATGTGCTTCCCAGATAGCACTAGTGGTAAAGAATTGCCTGCCAATTGCCTGCCAAGAGACATAAGATATATGGTTTCAATCCCTGGGTCAGGAAGATACTCTGGAGGAGTGCGTGGTAACCAACACAGGCATTCTTGCCTGGAGAATCCTATAGACAGAGGAGTCTGTTGTGCTATAGTCCATGGGGTCTCAAAGAGCCAGACATGACTGAAGCAACTTAGCACATGCACATATATTAAATAGCCAACAAATAAGGACCTACGATACAGCACAAGAAACTGTACTCAGTACTCTGCAGTGAGCTATAAGAGAAAAAAAAATCTAAAAAATAAAAGAGTAGATATATGTATACATATAACTAAGTAAATTTACTATGTGGCAGAAACTAACATAACATTGTAAATCAATTCTCCAATAAAAAATTAATTTAACTTTTGCTCATAGGAAATGGCAAATGATGGAAACATCTTGGGTAAACCTACTTTATGAAAGAAAAGAAGGGGAAAAGGAAGAGAGGAAGGAAGGGAAATAATTGCAAATCATTTCCTTAGTGGTAAGTTGATGCCAAGCACTATTCTAGGATATTATATAATCATCCACATAAGTCTATTAGGCTTCCCAGGTGGTGCTAGGGGTGAAGAACCTGCCTGCCAATGCAGAAGACACAAGAAATATGGGTTTGATTCCTGGATTGGGAAGATATCCTGGAAGAGGAAAATGACAACTCACTCCAGTGTTCTTGCCTGAAAAAGTATATGGACAGAGGAGCCCGGCGGGCTATAGTCCATGGCGTCGCAAAAAGTTGGACATGACTGAGCACTTACACAAGCTTATTAAATAGGCTGCATTATAACCATCATTTGAAAATTAGAAAGCTGTGGCCAGAGTTAATTGTATGACTACTAAGTAGCAGACCTGCTTTCAAACCTTGGTTATGTGACTCTAAAATCTATGCCATTAATCACTGTTTTATGCACAGGATATTCAAAAGCAAGAAAATAGAGATACTCATGGGGAATACATAATAATAAATGATTTTAGTAAATTCTTTTAGGTAATGCTAGGTTCTAGACAGAAAAATGAAGTAGGAAAAGGTGTTAGAGGATCAGTGACTGGTAGGTGTGATTTTTGATGATGGGTCCGGAAAAGAAAGGAGTGAAGAGCAAGCCTTGTGAAGATCTCCGGAAGAGATAGCAATTACAAACATCTGTACTGCTTTCAGAAACTTTAAAACAGTGCAGAATGAATTTGACTCAGTTCTAATGAGATGGATGAAACTGGAGCCGATTATACAGAGTGAAGTAAGCCAGAAAGAAAAACACCAATACAGTATACTGACACATCTATATGGAATTTAGAAAGATAGTAATGATGACCCTGTAGGTGAGACAACAAAAGAGACACAGAGGTATAGAACAGACTTTTGGCTTCTGAGGGAGAGGGAGAGGGTGGGATGATTTGGGAGAATGGCACTGAAACATGTATACTATCATATAAGAAATGAAGTGCCAGTCTATGTTCAGTGCAGGATACAGGATGCTTGGGGCTGGTGTACGGGATGATCCGGGGAGATGGTGTGGGGTGGGAGGTGGGAGGGAGCTTCGGCATTGGGAGATCATGTACACCTGTGGCTGATTCATGTCAATGTATGGCAAAACCAATACAGTATTGTAAAGTAGAATAAAGTATTTAAAAAATAAAATAAAAAATAAAAATCAATAAAAACAGTGCAGGAAAAAGAAATTTTATCATAGATGTTCTCTGTGAGGCTTCTACCCGGGGAATCTCTCAGCTCCATTGCAAGCCCTTAAGCTTCTGCTTGTGAAACAATCCAATGGTATCTTGAACACTTGCTGAACTCAGGAGACTTCCTCTTATTATGTTTGCATATCAGAGATACAGAAACTTATTTTAATACATCTCATTTTTCTAGGAGGAAAAAAAAGGCAGAAAGAAGAGAAATATTTCAATAATCATTTAGAAAAGTAACGTAAACCTTAACTCTTAATTCAGAATCTCCATTTTTATATTATTTTAATCATTTTCCTGTTACTATCCCATGGATAGAGAAGCCTGGCAGGCTGCAGTCCATGAAGTTGCAAACATCAGATGTGACTTGGTGACTAAACCATCACATTCATTTTATAATTAAATTACATGAATATGAGATGTGAAAATTATCTGAAGGATTAAGCAAGTGTACTATGAGTTGTTTTTTGTATCAATGTGCTGTGTATTTTGTTTGGATGTTGTTCTTGGGTTTTTTCCCTGAGTTTTTATAGTATTAAACTATTTCTTAAAGGCTGATTTGTAAGCTATATGTTTCATAAGTTTGTGAGTTTTGAACTCACAATATATTCAGATAATATAATCATTAGTATTATCATAACAAAAACAAGGAAGACAAGCCAAAAACATTCATAGATATAATTGTAATTTCCATGAGTATACTGTACAATTAATAAAATTTGTTGCTCAGTCACTAAGTAGTGTCTATTCTGTGACTCCATGGACTGCAGCACGTCAGACTCCTCTGTCTCCACTATCACCCAGAGTCTGCTCAAATTCATGTCCATTGAGTCAGTGATACTTTCTAACCATCTCATCCTCTGCCAGCCTCTTCTTTTGCCTTCAATGCTTCCCCACATCAAGGTCTTTTCCAGTGAGCTGTTCTTCACATCTGGTGGGCAAAGTACTGGAGCTTCAGCTTCAGCAACAGTCCTTCCAGTGATTATTTAGTGATAAAACAGCTACAGGCAATTCATTCTTATTTGTTGTTACTGAGATATAAACAGTAACACAGCTTAACCTATCAGTTCAGTTAAGTTCAGTCACTCAGTCATGGCTGACTCTTTGCAGCCCCATGAATTGCAGCACACCAGGCCTCCCTTTCCATCACCAACTCCATTGAGTCAGTGATGCCATCCAGCCATCCCATCCTGTCATCCCCTTCTTCTCCTGCCCCCAATCCTTCCCAGTATCAGAGTCTTTCCCAATGAGTCAACTCTTCGCATCAGGTGGCCAAAGTACTGGAGTTTCAGCTTTAGCATCATTCCTTCCAAAGAAATCCCAGGGATGATCTCCTTCAGAATGGACTGGTTGGATCTCCTTGCAGTCCAAGGGACTCTCAAGAGTCTTCTCCAACATGTCTTTCCCAATGAGTCAACTCTTCGCATCAGGTGGCCAAAGTACTGGAGTTTCAGCTTTAGCATCATTCCTTCCAAAGAAATCCCAGGGATGATCTCCTTCAGAATGGACTGGTTGGATCTCCTTGCAGTCCAAGGGACTCTCAAGAGTCTTCTCCAACATCACAGTTCAAAAGCATTAATTCTTGGTGCTCAGCCTTCTGCACAGTCCTATTCTCACATCCATACATGACCACTGGAAAAACCATAGCCTTGACTAGATGGACCTTAGTCAGCAAAGTAATGTCTCTGCTTTGGAATGTGCTGCCTAGGTTGATCATAACTTTTCTTCCAAAGAGTAAGTGTCTTTTAATTTCATGGCTACAGTCACCATATGCAGTGATTTTGAAGCCCCCACAAAAATAAAGCCTGACACTGTTTCCACCATTTCCCCATCTATTTTCCATGAAGTGATGGGACCGGATGCCATGATCTTCGTTTTCTGAATGTTGAGCTTTAAGCCAACTTTTTCACTCTCCTCTTTCATTTTCATCAAGAGGCTCTTTAGTTCCTCTTCACCACTTTCTGCCATAAGGGTGGTGTCATCTGCATATCTGCATATCTGAGGTTATTGATATTTCTCCCGGCAATCTTGATTCCAGCTTGTTTTTCTTCCAGTCCAGTGTTTCTCATGATGTACTCTGCATATAAGTTAAATAAGCAGGGTAACAATATACAGCCTTGACATACTCCTTTTCCTATTCGAAACCAATTTGTTGTTCCATGTTCAGTTCTAACTGTTGCTTCCTGACCTGCATACAGATTTCTCAAGAGGCAGGTTAGGTGGTCTGGTATTCCCGTCTCTTTCAGAATTTTTCACAGTTTATTGTGATCCACACAGTCAAAAGCTCTGGCATAGTCCACAAAGCAGAAATAGATGTTTCTCTGGAAATCTTTTGCTTTTTCCATAATCCAGTGGATGTTGGCAATTTGATCTCTGGTTTCTCTGACTTTTCTAAAACAAGCTTGAACATCAGGGAGTTCACGGTTGACGTATTGCTGAAACCCATCTTGGAGAATTTTGAGCATTACTTTACTCAAAGTAAAGAGTGAGATGACTCTAATTGTGCAGTAGTTTGAGCATTCTTTGTCATTGCCTTTCTTTGGGATTGAATGAAAATGGACCCTTTCCAGTCCTGTGGCCACTGCTGAGTTTTCCAAATGTGCTGGCATATTGAGTGCAGCACTTTCACAGCATCATCTTTCACTATTTGAAATAGCTCTACTAGAATTCCATCACCTCCACTAGCTTTGTTCGTAGTAATGCTTTCTAAGGCCCACTTGACTTCACATACCAGGATGTCTGGCTCTAGATGAGTGATCACACCATATTTACTCTAAAGGCTAAAATGAGTGAGATATGAAATATGATTATTGAGGGCTTTCCAAAAAGAAATTCACAGTTGCAAAAATACTTATGTTTGTTACATTTTCTTAGATGCCTTCCCAAATTCATCTAAAAACATTAAAAACAACAAGAGAATTAGCAGCTAATACCAGTCTAAGAACTCATCCCTTGTTAATTTATTTAATACCCACATATGTTTAGTTTCACCACATAAGTTTGACAGAAATGAATAGAGACTCAATTTTCTCTACCCAAGTAGTGAGTTTCCTAAGGGACAGTGAAAGGTCATTGTTTTCAAAGATCTGGGCTCTTCCAATGCAAAAAAATACAAAAGCTTTCTCAAAGGAGAGAATAGAAGCACACGATTAAAATGAAAAAGGGATTGTCACTTTTGAGAAGAAACTTGTCTGAGACTGAAAAAGACAAGGGCATAATTTCCCAAGTGCCAACACCTGGGAACTCTTGAATGCTTTCCAATCAATGAGGCAAAGTCCCTAAGTAAAGTCTGCCTGTACACCTAGGATGGACAGGCCATTAACTTCAGCAACCTTAACACCACCGGCCCCGACCACCATTCCTCAGAGTTCCACATGGCTGAGCACATTTTTCCTTGTGAGTAATTTTATAATTCTTTTTGTGGGAGTAACCAATCAATATTTCTTTTCAGCGAGTTTTAGGATTTTTAAATCACCATTCTTCAGATGTTACATCTCTTCATTTAATCTTATTTTTTTCTTTCATCTCTTTGGTTTTAAATGCCTCTTTTTAACATATATCCTTGGGCCCGTTTGAGTGTCTTGAACTCTTGATGTGAGATAATTATTAATTTATGTCATCTATTTATTCACATTAGACACTGTCTTTCATTTAGGATACTCTTTGTTGAAGAATTTTGATTTTTCCTTCTTTCATGAATTCTAAAGTTATCAAAGTAGTAGACTACTTGGTGTTTAGATTACTACTTTGAAAAATGCCTCAGAGTTACAAAGGTAACACAGAAATTCAATTCCTGAGTGTGTAAAACATGTAATTTTTCATAAAGTTTGTAAAAAGCATAAGAGAAGTTGATGAATATAGTTATCACAGATACTTGATTTTTCTTCTTCAAGGATACTTATCCAAATTTGTGCTGATAAATGGGACTCCCCTTGTGGCTCAGTGGTAAAGAATATGCCTGAGACACAGATGATGTAGGTTTGATCCCTGAGTTGGGAAGATCCCCTGGAAGAGGACATGCAACCCACTCTAGTATTATTGCCTGGAGAATCCCATGGACAGAGGAGCTTTACAATGGTCCATGGAATCGCAGAGTCAAATACCACTGAAGTGACTAAGCATGCGTGCATGCTGATAAATGGGTTAGCAGAGGAGACTTGTTATGAAGGAGGCATGGCAGATATCTGCACTGACAGGTAAGTAAGTAAGTGTTAATTGCTCAGTCGTGCCTGACTGTTTGCGACCCCATGGACTGCAGCCCACCAGGCTCCTGTGTCCATGAGATTTTTCAGGCTAGGAAACTGGAGTGAGTTGCCATTTCCTTCTCCAGGGGATCTTCCCAACCCAGGGATCAAACCCGGGCCTCCTGCACTGTAGGCAGATTCTTTACCGACTGAGCTACAAGGGAAGCATTGACAGCTAAGCAGTGCAAACATGATAGTAAAATAGTCTAGGAATTTGAATCACTGGATTTATTTCCCAGTGTATCATTCTTAAAATATACCCAAAATTTGTGTTCAGGTTAAAATAAGATAAAGTACAAGGGAAAAAACAAGTTCACAAAGCAGGTTCACAGTTCTCTTGACATATAATTATCCAGATCTCCATATTAAAAAATGACAAACTTGGACATAATGCTGTTAAGAAATCGGCTAAAATCACCCACAGTTAAGTACACCAAATATTATCTCCGAGTCCCATCTCTTCTCACACAGTCTCTTGCTACTTATAGAATGTACTCCTCTGCCTCTTTCACATTTGCCTCCACATAGATGACAGTATACAAATGTTCTATACTGATTCCTGAATTTATTTTATAATTCTTACATGTAAACTACTATTGTCCATGGATTTTTTTAAAAAGCAGTGGAAACTCTATTCCTATCTTCCAGGCATTTAGTTATAATTGTTGAAAATGCATTAAAGTATTACAAAAGTTGGAATTAAGGAATATACGTGATAGTCTGGATTGATGGTCTTCCAAAGATGCCGAGACCTGGATCTCATGACTGTATTCATTTATATGGCAAAGGGGACTTTGTATATGTGAATAATTAAGGGTTTTGAGATGCGGAGATTATACCAAATTATCTAAAGGGGTCCAGTAATGTAATCACAGGTTTGCTGATAGTACTAGAGAAGAGAAGGCAGCAATGTGTTGCTTGGGGCAGAAACTGGAGTGATGTGTTTTGAATATGGAGAGAGGGGTCACTGGACAAGGAGTACAGGTGGCCACTAGAAATTTTAAAAGTAAGGAAACAGACTCTTTTATCAGAACCCCCAGAAGCATACCGTCTTGACAAATCATTGACTTTAGTGAAAATAATTTCAGATTTCGACCTCCTTGACTGTGAGAGAAAACCTTTTGCTGCTTTAAGCTACATTTGTGGCAATTTGCTACAGCAACAATACAAAATGAATACAATGTATTACAACAGTTTCCAAAGCAAAATGTCATTTGACAATGGTGAAAGGAGAGTTTGGTTCATTTGAGAAGATAAGAAAACAAATTAGAGGATACAGAGAATTCTGGCTAACTTGGGAAATAGAACGTGTACATTTATCTTCTAGCTTCTTAAACCTAACTAAAATGATAGTAAAAGGACGGCAAGAAGAATTAGTATAAACTCAAAAGGACAAAACGAACGAGAGAGCAGATAACAGATCAGAAATATAATTTGGAAAATGGAAAGCGAAAATGTGTGATAACTGCTTTAGCAACCTGAGAAAGATAAAATGCATGACATTCCATTGTGAGCCACAGATCTGTAAGTGTCTGGAAATGCCCTCTCATCTTAAAGAACCAGGAAACCTAACAAAATGTAGCACAGAACTGTCTTCAGATATTACACAACAGGCAGCACAGGATGAGAGGAGTTCTGTCCTGGAGACAACGATGCTTTTAGGTCCCTGCACAGTATAAATACTATAGAAGTACCTCTGAAGTTCCCCATTCCAATGTTTGCCTGTGTATTGTGTCCTCGTTAGACAGTAAAAAGTTTGAGGGATTTTTGTCCTTGTTCATCCTCATAAGTCTAAGACTATATCTAGCATAAAGTAGGTAGTCAGTGCATTTTTCCAATTTTTTCTTGTAAGTAAAACATGCATAATATAAAACTTTCCACCCCTATAATCATTTTTAAATGTACAGTCCAATGGCATCAATGGAATAGAAAATGGCAACCCATTGCAGTATTCTTGCCTGGAAAATTCCAGGAACACAGGAGCTTGGCAGGCTACAGTCCCTGGGGTTGCAAAGAGTCAGACACTGAGTGACTGAGAGCAGTGGCATTAAATACACTCATAATGCTGTACCACCATCCCTCTCATTCATCTCCAGAATTTCTTATACCTTGTATACAGAAACTTTAGACCCCTTAGACAATAACTACCGTTTACTGCTTTCTCACATCCCCCAGTAACCACAATTCAACTTTCTGTATCTGTAATTTTGACTACTTCAAGCACGTCATATAAATAGAGTAGTGCAATACTTACCTGTTTGTAACTGGTTTATTTCATGAAGCATATGTTCTCAAGGTTCACTCATGTTGTAGCATATGTCAGAACTGCCTTCCTTTGTAAGGCTGAATAATATTCTGTTTTCTGTATATAACATATTTTGCTTATCCATCATCTGACAATGGGTACTTGGGTTGCTGACACATTTTAGCAATTGTAAATAATGCTACTATGGACATGAATATACAAATAGCTCTTCCAAACTTAATTTTCAGTTCTTTTGGGTATATACCCAGAAGCAGAATTACCAGATAGTATGGTAAGTTAATTTTTGAGGAGCTGCCATACTGTTTTTCACAGTGGCTGTACCATTTTGCAGTCCCACCAACAGTATGCATGGTTCTTATTACTCCACATGTTTACCAATACTTGTCATTTTATTGTTTTTCACAGTAGCTGGTCCTAGTGGGTATGAGGTGATATCTCATAGTTTTGATTCGCATTTCCTTGATAACTAGTGCTGTCAAACATTGTTTTATGTGCTTAGCTATTTTTATATTTTCTTTATAAAAACATCTGTTCAAGCCCTTTATCTCTTCTTTGAATCAGGTTGTTGTTTTGATGTTGAGTCAGTCAATACATTTTTAATAAATGAATAAAGTGTGAGAGAATCCCTAAAGATTTAATGAGTAACATATATATACATTTGTGTGCATATATATATATATATGTATATATATTATATATAGGGGAGGAAGGCCTGGCATATTGCCATCCCTGGGGTCACAAAGAGTCAGACATGACTGGGAGGCTGAACAAAAACAACAGCAAAATGCTAGTATATATAAGATAGATAACCTTCAAAGACCTGACTATATAGTACAAGGAACCATATTCAATATCTTATAATAACCTATAAGGAAAAAAACTTGAAAAAAATAGATATGTATGTATGTACAACTGGATCTTTTTGCCCTATACCTGAAACTAACACAACATTGTAATTCAATTATACTTCAATAAAAATAAATAATTTAAATTTTTAAGAAGTTTTAAAAAATTAAAATGAATAATAACTTTTAGTAGACTATATGCCTTCCAAATTAATGTGCAAGTTCAATGCAAAACATGAAATTACCAGCAGATTGTTTTTTCACATTAAAAAAAATAAAAAGAATGCTTAGGAAGCCAGGTTAACATTGAAATTTTTTCAGTGATTTTTGGTTTGGGGTCTTAAATGATGAATAATGGCTTGCCTGAGAGAGAACAAGACATTTGGGAAGAAGAGAGAGGGACATTCTAGAAAAGCAGCAAGTTTTAAGAAAACTTCAGATTTTCCTATGCCAGTTAGCAACAGGGCAAGAAATTTCTAGATAACTGCTAACTTAAAGCTCTGTAAGTCATTTTCCAGTGGTCATGTATGGATGTGAGAGTTGAACTATAAAGAAAGCTGAGCACCAAAGAATTTATGCTTTTGAACAGCAGTGTTGGAGACTCTTGAGAGTCCCTTGAACTGCAAGGAGAATCAACCAGTCCATCAAATGGGAAATCAGTCCTGGGTATTCATTGGAAGGACTGATGTTAAAGCTGAAATGAAATATTTGGCCACCTGATGCAAAGAGCTGACTCATTTGAAAAGACCCTGAAGACTGACGGCATCACTGACACAATGGACATGGGTTTGGGTGGACTCTGGGAGTTGGTGATGGACAGGGAGGCCTGGTGTGCTGTGATTCATGGGGTTGCAAAGAGTCAGACACAACTAAGTGACTGAACTGACTGAACTGAACAGTTTTATGGTTTGGCTATGAATAATCAAACCAGATGTGTCTTTTTTAACTACTAAATAAATTATGTTTTTATCACTTATGTTATCTATTTCACTGATTTTATTACATGTAGGTAACAGGAGTGGATTTATATGTAAATAAGACTAGGTAATTTCTTCCATTAGCCTTAGATATAATTTGCTTTGATAATTATCTTTTTTCTGATTAAAAAATACACACTTTTGCATGAGTTGAATATGTGGTTAAAAAAGCTGAAGGTTTATTTTTAGTGAGGACTTACAGTTACAAGATAAATAACAAAGACTTTCCTCTACTGCATTTCCTTTGGATGAATGAATGATTATTTCCTTTTTTTCTTAAATTAAGTCTGAATTTAGTCTCCATTTGCCTAGGTTAACTGAACATATGATTTTTGTCATCTGAGAAGGTATCTTTTTATTGCAGGATAGAGGTAAGAAGAAGAGATCTAGGATCAGTACTTAGGGATGTTTTGTGGACCCATCAATTGTAATTTCTATTAGGATGCTCTTCCCTAAACAAAGCTACTGAACCCTGACCATCATTTCTAAGAGAATGTCATTTAACAGATCAGTTATAGGCATCAATGCAACCACCATCTTCAATGTCCCAGCTTTCCCCAGGGAGCTACATATAAGCGAGGTATCAGTACCCATTCTTTTCCATCCTTCCTATAATAGACTTATCCCTTGGACATGAGACATAGCCATATGTCTGTTACATTCATGTATTAAAGTTCTCTATAGAAATAAAATCTATAGAAGATGATAGATGATAGATGATAGAGAAATAATAAGTATATATTTACCATAAAGAATGGCTGATATAATTACAGAGACTGGTAAGTTCAAAATCTGCAGAGTGGGTTGTTAGTGTGGGAACCCTAGGAAAAGCCAAAGCCAGTGTTCTCCACCAAAGACCATGAGACATGAAAATCCAGTTCAGTTCAGTTCAGTTGCTCAGTCGTGTCCGACTCTTGGTGACCCCATGAATCGCAGCACGCCAGGCCTCCCTGTCCATCACTAACTCCCAGAGTTCACTCAGACTCAAGTCCATCGAGTCAGTGATGCCATCCAGCCATCTCATCCTCTGTCATCCCCTTCTCCTTTTGCCCCCAATCCCTCCCAGCACCAGAGTCTTTTCCAATAAGTCAACTCTTCTCATGAGGTAGCCAAAGTACTGGAGTTTCAGCTTTAGCATCATTCATTCCAAAGAAATCCCAGGGTTGATCTCCTTCAGAATGGACTGGTTGGATCTCTTTGCAATCCAAGGGACTCTCAAGAGTCTTCTCCAACACCACAGTTCAAAAGCATCAATTCTTCGGTGCTCAGCCTTCTTCACAGTCCAACTCTCACATCCATACATGACCACTGGAAAAACCATAGCCTTGACTAGATGGACCTTAGTCGGCAAAGTAATGCAGTATTGCATATGAAATCTGAAGACAGAGGGCTTGAGAGTCCTCTTATGCAGAAAAGTTTTGGTCATTATAGTCTATTCTGGCCTTCAACTGATTGGATAAAGGTAATCTACTTTATTGATTAAAGTGTTAATCTAATGGTGAGATCTGCCAGTTTAAATACTAATTACACCCTCCTCCGAAAGCCAAATAATGTTTGACCAAATATTTGGACACCCCTGGCCCAGTATTGTTAAAAAATAAAAGTAACTGTCACACATAGTAAATAGAAAAATAATTTTTCAGTCAATAAATTTTTTTTATGTATCTGATGACCCAATTTTTGAGCAGGGTAACCACAAAAGTGGTGCCTTCTCTCCTGTGTCAAGCCAAGGAATCCCATGGCTGAGAACTTGAAGTTTGAGTTGTTATTTTTTTGGAAGAGATTGAAGGGCAAAAAGAAAATGGTTGTGCATACAAAACGCAAAAAAAATAATGGCCATCATTTATAGCAATATTTTCCTCTTTCTTTATTCCTTTCCTAAGTGAGCACTCATTCATGTACAATTTAGTTTGATTAACTCTATACAAGATGAATTTCACATAATATAATGTTTGTATCTTGCTTCCTTAACTCAACATTATGTTTGTAAAAACACCTGTATTTTTGGTTTAGCTAAAATGCATCTATTTTTATAGCACTCTTAATTTTCTACTATATGAAAACATTATAATTTATTTTTCGACAGTTGATAGGCATTGGGATGGTGTCTACTTTTGAGTATAGAGAACAATGCTACTGTGAACATTTTTATCCATCCTGGTATTCTTATGCACACATAACTTTATGGTATATACCTAGGGTTAAAATTGATGGGCATCCATATCTATTTACCCAACTTTACTAGATAATGCCAAACTGTTATACAAAAAATATTGAATCAGTGTATATTCTTACCAGTCTTGAGACTTTCTGTTGCACTGTTCTTGTCAATAGTAGTTAATGTAAAATTTATTTTTCTTACCTGACTCTATTTTTTTTTACTTTATTTTACTTTACAATACTGTATTGGTTTTGCTATATATTGACATGAGTCCACCACGGGTGTACATGAGTTCCCAATCCTGAACCCCCCTCCCACCTCCCACCCCATATCATCTCTCTGGATCATCCCTGTGCGCCAGCCCCAAGCATCCTGTATCCTGTATCAAACATAGACTGGCAATTTGTTTCTTACATGATAGTATACATGTTTCAATGCCATTCTCCCAAATCATCCCACCCTCTCCCTCTCCCTCAGAGGCCAAAAGTCCGTTCTATACATCTGTGTCCCTTTTGCTGTCTCACATACAGGGTTATCATTACCATCTTTCTAAATTCCATATATATATGTTAGTATACTGTATTGGTGCTTTTCTTTCTGGCTTACTTCACTCTGTATAATCAGCTCCAGTTTCATCCATCTCATTAGAACTGATTCAAATGTATTCTTTTTAATGGCTGAGTAATACTTCATTGTGTATATGTACCACAGCTTTCTTATCCATTCATCTGCTGTTGGACATCTAGGTAGTTTTGTCTATTTTACGGTATCTCATTAAAGCTCTGATTTTTCTTCTCCCTTATTTCCAACATGGTTAGCCATTTAGAGTTTTTTTTTTCAGTGGCATGTCTATGTAAGTCTTTTGACCTTTTTTCTCTTTCAAGTTTTTTTTTTTTGAGATATGATTGACAGTGACTATTTATTACTTTATTTTGTTATTACAGTTTAGACATTTTTGTATGTTCTAAATTTAGTTCTTTGTCTCTTTTCTCCTTAAAATTTTTTCAAAATTATCTTTGTTTTCATTTTCTTCACATTTATTTTATTTATTCTAGTAAAACATTAGTTTCTAAAAAGATTTTTCTGATGTAGACCATTTTTAAAGTTGTTATTGAATTTGTTACAATATTGCTCCTGTTTTATGTTTTGGTTTTCTGGCTACAAGGCATGTGGCACCCTAGCCCCTGAACAGGAATTGAACTTGCAGCCCCCAGCATTGGAAGGCAAAGTTTCAACCACTGACCCACCAGGGAAATCTCTCATAACTTTAGGAATCAATCTTTATCTCTCAAGTATTCTTATTGCTTTATAACCTTATAGCTTCTCTCCTCTCTGTTTTAAACTTATATTGGTGAATTCTGCTTCCCAAAACTGATGGAGGTCAAGGCTGCACCTACTGTAGTTCTTGCTTTTGCTGAGCTCATTAATGGTATTTTTTGACTGAGTGCTGGGATTGGTCACTATGCTTGAAACTGAGAATTCTCTGGGCCTAGACTAAAAGATTTCCAACCAAAGACGATTTATGTTTGATTCCATCCTGTCCAACTGTGCACAAAAACTGTTGAGAGCCACCTCAAACCAAGTGTGGTTTTAAAATACCTAACTTATCCAGGCTATGGATGTCTGCTAGAGGGCTCATGACTGAACTGTGGTTATAGCTTCTCAGGGACACTTTTTATCTTTACTGTTTCATATCTGGTGTATTTAATGCCAAAGGAAACAGTAGCACAAAGCAAAACAAGCAACACAAAGAAGTGAATCAACAGAAAACCCTTCTTAATAGACCATTACAGTCAAGGTATATGGTGGTACGTGGCCATCAGGTTCCCACATATCCTGAGTACAGACACTTCTAGAGTCCAGCTTCATTAGGGCTTCACTCCTGTGTCAGCACTGAGCTTAGTTTGTTATCATCTCACTTTGTAAAACAGGCACACGTTTCCTCTTACCAGTAAAGCCTCTCAGGGAAAAGGTGAGTCTCATCTGTCTAAAAATCTAACCTGGTGCTCCGCTTCAGCAGCACATATACTAAAACTGGAATGATACAGAGAAGATTAGCATGGCCTCTGCACAAGGATGACACGCAAATTCGTGAAGCGTTCCATATTTTTCAATCTCTTTAACAAGTGGTGCTGGGAAAACTGTTCAACCACTTGTAGAAGAATGAAACTAGATCACTTTCTAACACCACACACAAAAATAAACTCAAAATGGATTAAAGATCTAAACATAAGACCAGAAACTATAAAACTCCTAGAGGAGAACATAGGCAAAACACTCTCTGACATAAATCAGGATCCTCTATGATCCACCTCCCAGAATACTGGAAATAAAAGCAAAAATAAACAAATGGGATCTAATTAAAATTAAAAGCTTCTGCACAACAAAGGAAACTATAAGTAAGGTGAAAAGACAGCCTTCTGAATGGGAGAAAACAATAGCAGATGAAGCAACTGACAAACAACTCATCTCAAAAATATACAAGCAACTTACGCAGCTCAACTCCAGAAAAATAAACGATCCAATCAAAAAATGGGCCAAAGAACTAAATAGGCATTTCTCCAAAGAAGACATATGGATGGCTAACAAACACATGAAAAGATGCTCAACATCACTCATTATCAGAGAAATGCAAATCAAGACCTCAGTGAGGTACCATTTCACACCAGTCAGAATGGCTGCAATCCAAAAGTCTACAAGCAATAAATGCTGGAGAGGATGTGGAGAAAAGGGAACCCTCTTACACTGTTGGTGGGAATGCAAACTAGTACAGCCACTATGGAAAACAGTGTGGAGATTTCTTTAAAAATTGCAAATAGAACTGCCTTATGACCCAGCAATCCCACTGCTGGGCATACACACCAAGGAAACCAGAAGTGAAAGAGACACATGTACCCCAATGTTCGTTGCAGCATTGTTTATAATAGCCAGGACATGGAAACAACCTAGATGTCCATCAGTAGATGAATGGATAAGAAAGCTGTGGTACATATACACAATGAAGTATTACTCAGCCATTAAAAAGAATACATTTGAATCATTTCTAATGAGATAGATGAAACTGGAACCGATTATACAGAGTGAAGTAAGCCAGAAAGAAAAACACCAGTACAGTATACTGACACATATATATGGAATTTAGAAAGATAGTGATAATGACCCTGTATATGAGACAACAAAAGAGACACAGATGTATAGAACGGACTTTTGGCCTCTGAGGGAGAGGGAGAGGGTGGGATGATTTGGGAGAATGGCATTGAAACATGTATACTATCATGTAAGAAACAAAGCGCCAGTCTATGTTCGATACAGGATACAGGATGCCTGGGGCTGGTGCAGGGGGATGATCCAGAGAGATGATATGGGGTGAGAGGTGGGAGGTGGTTTCAGGATTGGGATCTCATGTACACCTGTGGCTGATTCATGTCAGTGTATGGCAAAACCAATACAGTATTGTAAAGTAGAATAAGTAAAAATAAAATTAAAAAAATAAAGATACAATGAAATTTAAACTATTACAGAACAAAAAAAAATTTAAAAAAATCTAACCTGATCAGAACCCTTCTGTTGAAGTTGGTTTTCTGTCACACCAATGCCTATTACCCACCTCCTTAGCAAGTCAGTGTTAATGCTGGATATTAAAGAGACTCTTCCTTCTCTAGAATGTTGTGGAAATGATCAGTTACCTATGAAGACACAATTCTTGGCCATTAGTGTAGAGAGGCAATAGGCTGACACGGCTTTTATTAAAAGATGAAGAATACTTTCCAGTTTGAGTGTGAAATGACATTTTTCTAACCCTATTGCCCAGAGACATTTATTGTGTGGTCATTACCTGTGAAATACCTTTATCTGTTCTCTTATACCTAACACAAGCCTTCCTTCCCTATCACCATTTCATCAGTTGGACGCCTCAGCAATATTGGCATAATGATAACATGTCATTATCATTATATGTGTATTAATAGATGTTTATAACTCATTGGGCTGTTTCATGGTTATCTAAGTGTTTCAACTGAAAGTTTTAAAAACTATTTAGAAAAAGTTTGTTTCTACTGGAGCTAAATGTGATATGTCCTCAAATATAATTTATGTATTCATTTGGAGTATAAGCTACAGTTCTCAATTCATATATATTGTTATAACATCCACAGCTAACCCTTGAATATCATTGGACATACTCTTGGTATTGTTGTTGTTGTTCAGTAGCTAAGTCATGTCCAACTTTTTGCAACCCTATGGCCTGCAGCATGTTATGTTTATTAAATGAAGTAGATGTTCTATAGAGTCTCTCATTAGTCACTTTATTCTGCTGGAGTATCACCTATTATAAGAATCTCCATTTTGATTTCTTTTATGTTATTGTTTCATGTTACTGTTTTATCACTTGAGAGAGGAATCACACTACAGTTGAACCAAGGCTGAATAAGTTTTCTATTTTTATTGTATTGCATTCTGATAGGCTAATACTTTCTTCACAATCTTAACAATATTAAAACACACACACACACACACACACACACACACACACATTAATCCTTTGATGTCTCTGTGCCAGAGAAATTGCTTAGAGATAGAAGCAAATCAATTAGCAGTATTGCAAATTTGGGGACAAGCGCTCTCAGGAAAACTTCCCTTGATTAAAGCATGATCATTTTTCTGCCCCACAATGGCTGGTGGCTGTAAAAGAGACACATGGTATCTAGAGAAGGGCAATATAAAGTGATTGACTCTGGGCCAAACTAAGCTGCTTCATGCCATCAACTTCTTTACATTTGGATCCAAATTAAAATCTAATTTAAAGAGAGCTTAAATTTAAAAAGCACACTTAATTCCTTCAATTTGCAGACCTATTCCATTCCATTAGGCAACTAATTTCTACTTGTCAGATTTGGAATGAAAGTGGTCTCTCTCTGGAGGAAACTTTTCACATGTAGTAATTAGATATGGGGGGCCTGTGATGATACCTGTGCTTTGATAGCTGCTTGTGTTTAACTCTCCAAGCTATGAACCCTTGGGTAAACTCAACTGAAGTGTCAGCTTCAATACTTGCCTGATAGGAAAGCTGAAATGAGGTTACATATTTCATAATTAAATAACACAACTACTTTAATTTTTATTCGAGAATCATGAAAGGTTACCTTCTATAAAATCCAAGAGAGTAAATTCCTTTGTTGATCTATTATTCTAATCAGCTCCTGGATAAAATCTGAAGAGGTCTTGATTACAATTAGATAAAAGCAGTCAGAGTACACATGTACAACAATATCAAAGTAATGACTGAAAGATTAGCAAGCAGGATGAGCCATAAGAGCTATGTCAGGCTCTGATACTCCTTTTGACGTGTGCAATGTGGCAGGTTACAGTGTGGAAGTCCAAGGCTGTAGGCAGAATGCTGAGATCCCAAGCCTTGCCACTCGCTAGGTGAGAAATGTTGGCCAAAGCACTTGACCTCACTTAGCTTCATCATTCTGTATTTATAAAGTGATTTTTTTTTCTCTCAAATTCATGAGACAACATTTTATACATGTACATGTTTGAGTGCTTCTCAAAAGCATTCATTGTATTCAGTGATGAATATAAGTTCCTGTTACATTAAAGCTACATTGTACCATAAGCTATTTTTGTCCGAACTGAACAACAAAAAGTCTGTTCTCACCATTATTCAGTCCTCATTACAGTGTAGTTTCTTTTTTTTCTCCTTTCCTTCCTCCTTCCTTCCATCCCTCCTTCTGTCTCTTCAGTTCTTCCTTCTTTCCTTTGTCTCACTCTTTCTTTTGATATTCTGATATAGCTATATGTGGGATATAGGGGTTGTCAGAAAGAAAGAAAAAGACCCTTTATGCAAATATTAGGGAATTTAAATATTCACATTTAAATTCACAGACAGTAGTCCAGAAGGAAAGTTTGTTTAGTGATGCTTAAATTCCAGCTATTTATTGTTTTGAATTAAATGTTTCATAAAATACAAGTGGGTAAGTTACTTTAACTTAATGAGTTTACAAATATTAAGACCAACACATGTGAAAGATTTGGAGACAGAGGGTAAATTTGTGAATGCAAGAGATAAGGAAATTTTTCTATGAGGGCTGAATGTCTTCATATTTTTAAAATGTAAATTAAGAATATCTAAAGACCCACATAAAACTAGAAATGAGCTTTTCAAACTCTAAAATGTGAAAGATTCCTCTAAGAAAAATTAAAACATGCTAACTGTCTTAGATTTAGTTTTCAACAGCTTCCTATTCTAACTGATTCTCTGAAGGAAGATGAAAAGTTAATTCATGATGTTCATGCAGAGCTCTTTCATATCCAGATTGTTTTGCATAATTAATTTAGAAATAAATGTCTATATTAAAATACAGACAACTTAAAAAGTCAATGGCATTGTTTAAATAATAACCTATAAATATAAGGTAGAAAGAGATGTCTTTGTGGTTTTTTGTAGCATTAAATTGTTTATAGTTTCAAAGAAGATATATCAATAAAAATGGCTAATAAATGAAAAGATGCTTAACATTATTTATCCGTAGAGAAATACAAAACAAAACTGCAGTGGGATATCACTTCTTACCTGGTAGAATAGCTGCTATCAAAAATCTTAAAATAACAAGGGTTGGAGAGACTGTGGAGTAATTGGAACCCTTGCACATTATTGGTAGTAATATAAAATTATGTGGTCACTGTGGAAAACAACATGATGGCCCCCAAAATAAAGTAAAATTACCATATAATCCAGGAATCCACTTCTGAAAATATATCCAAGATAACTGACAAAAGATCTGGAAGAGAAATTTGTAGACCCATGTTTGTAGGAGCATAGATCATGATAGCTATAACCTAACTATTTGGAAGCACATTGGCATCCATCAACAGATTGGAAGCAACCTAACTGTTGCCTGATGAATGACTAGATAGGCAAAGTGTGGTGTATACATTTAAAGGAAAGTTACTCCGCTTCAAAAAGGAAAGAAATTCCTAAATATGTTACAACATAAATGAACCCGGAGAACATTACGCTAAGTAAAAATTAGTTTGTATTAAAAAGACACTGTGTGATTCCATTTAATAAATTATTAATGCTTAAGTAGTCAAAGTCACTGATAGATGGAAGAATGGTATCTGCCAGTAGCTGTGGTAGAGAGAAATGGGGAGTTTTATTTTGAGTTATTTTATTTTGTTTTGAGTTATGTTATTTTATTCAGTAAATTGCATGCTACAAATATATTTATATTTTAAAATTATGTTAAATATAAAGATTAAGTACATAAATTAAGTGACTTTATACCTTTAAATTTTTATGTAGTGGTTTATTGATAACAAAAATCAGTAATACAGTTAATATAAGGCTTAAATTTCAGAAGAAATTTCAATGAACAAACTGCATCAACTTCAGTGAAGACACTTGACTAATGTTGATTCTGGAAAATGTTAATAAGAATAGTCAAATCTGTGTTTAATACAATGTTTTTTACCTTTCCCTGGTGACTCAGAAGGTAAAGTGTCTGCCTGCAATGCAGGAGACCTGGGTTCGATCCCTGGGTCGGGAAGATCCCCTGGAGAAGGAAATGGCAATCCACTCTAGTCCTCTTGCCTGGAAAATTCCTTGGATGGAGGAGCTTGGTAAACAGTCCATGGGGTTGCAAAGAGTCGAACACGACTGAGCGACTTCACTTTTTACGTTTCGGCTATTGTGAATAATGCCTTAGTGAACACTGACATATAAGTATCTATTTGTTCCATTTTCAATCCTGGGTATATACTTAGGCATGACATTGCTGAGCCATATGGTAATTCTTTGTTTCACAATTTTTTACACGTTTACTGGCCGTTCATACATCTTTTTGGAGAAAAGTCTATTCAAATAATTTGTCTATTAAAACCTTTTTTGTTTGTTTTATTGTCATTGAGTTGCAAGAGTTCTTTATATATTTGGATATTAACTCTTAGCAGATTGTGATTTTCTTATATTTTTTCCAATTCTCTAATTGTCATTTTACTTTACTTTCCTAAAAATGTCCCTTGATGCTTCCATTTGTTTTAATTTTGATGAAACCTACTTATTAATTTTTTTAAATTACTCATTCTTTTGATATCTTACCTAAAAATTCACTGGCAAATCCAAAGTTAAGAAGATCTACCCTACTTTTTTTTCTTGCTAGAAGTCTTACGGTTTAGTTCTAATATTTAGATTTTACCAGGTTATTATTTTCTATTGTGTAGTGGACATCATATTCAAAAAGTGGTTTATAGGAATAATTTGAATCTTAAAATGGCATAATATTATTTTTTCCAGGTATCCATTTCCCTTAGATTTCTGAAATTAACTTATTCCAATTTAAGTAATTGTATGATTTCATTTCCACTTCATTTTTATTCCTAAACCTCCAACACTTGAGTAAACCAATCCTAAACACAGTGAGTTTGGCAGGGAATCTCCTTATGATGCCTGGACTCCACATTTTGTCCCCCTGACTACTGAAGTTTCAGACTTATGATTCAGACTCTAGTGTCTTAGCCGATTCTTCCAGACTAGCAAAAGTCTGTGAGGGAGACACATCTCAAAGGTAGGGCTCATTTATTTGGATTTCTTTGTTCTTCAGGATCTCAAATTTGCAATTCTTTATTATCTTTTAGCTCCCTTGTTCCTTCAAATAGATTTTTTTTTTCTTAATATATTGTTCAGATGTTCTGTGTGATCTCAGGAGGAGCTCTGGCCTACATTTCTTTTTCTTCATTATCAGAAGTAGGATCCAATATAACATTCACTAAAAATTTATACTCTTACACTATATGTTAATCAAAAACTGAGATGTTTCCTTACTCCTTAACACCTGCTTTTCTTTAAGGCTCAGCCTGAGTTTCCAGTGGATCCCCTGATGGTTCAGTAGGTAAATAATTCACCTGTAATGCAGGAGACTGCCTGCAATGCAGGAGAGGTGGATTTGATGCCTGGGTCAGGAAGATCCCCTGGAGAAGGAAATGGCAACCCACTCCAGCATTCTTGCCTGGGAAATCTCATGGACAAAGGAGCCTGGCAGTCTATAGTCATGTGGTTGTAAGAATCAGATACAACGAAATCACTTCAATTTGGTTCCTAGCCAGACCTAGTAAAGTAGATTGTTTCCTCAAGCTGCAGCATAGCTTCTCTAGCATTAAAAATGGTGAACACACAGCTTCTTGGCTAATAGGAACTGTCTAGTCACAACTGGAAACCAATCCTTAATTTTACTCCCAAATCATAAGAGTAAGTTCACTGGAAATGTCTTCCAACAAACAATATCAACATACAAATTTAAATCTCTGCTGAAACTGATGGAATCATCAGCTCTAACAGAAAATTTTAAAGAAAAATTTCATGATTCATACTGACAAATTTTTGTTATGTATTTTATATTAAAAGTCAAACTATTAGCATTATACTTATAGAAAACATATATAAACAAGTTATATATAAATAAGTTTAATATATAATTATAATATATAAATAAGTTTAGTTCCATTTCATTAAATAGTAAACTTAGCAGATAAAGTGATTTGCTAGAAGAAATGAACAACTGATTGAAGAGCACTGTCTTACATGTTCAGCCTGCTTACTTAATATATTCAAAGAAAAACAATCTCATATTTCCTGACTGTGACTTCTTCACATTTATTAAATTGTACCATCTGTTACTTGACTTGAAGCTACAGTGTAGAATATATCAGAGTCTACCCCTGTTCAATAATATCAGCTAGGAAGCTGACAGCAATGAGAAAGGTAGTCCAAATATGCTGTACTTCCCTTCCAAATGTCTATTTCTATTTAATATTTCTTGGAAGTCATTGATTGTGTAATATGTGTCTGGTAGGGAAAGTTCTATGGGAGGGTGAGGGAGATACTTCTAAATCCAGAAAACTTGGTCTAATAGAAAAATGCTGAGATAATAAATCTGAGTCATCTTTGCTACATTTTTCTAAATTTCACACATATATTTTTGGTTAGATCAGACGGTATAATGTATATTTCTCTTCAGTCTTGTGCTTCTGTGTATTCCTGAAAACGTCACAGCATGGCCAGTCATTGCTCTGGACTAGGCTTCAGGGGATAACTCCTCATGATACAGAATCAGAATTGTTAATCCTCCAATCGTTTCCAATATATATTGCTCTGGCAAATACCAAAATAAATTTAAAAAGAAAGAATTAAGAGCAATAATGGAATAGCCCAGCTTTACCGTAAAGTAGAATTTATCTTTTCATTAAACAGCTGTCAATATCAAGAATCACAAAATGATGAAGAAATGAAATGAGGTATGTGAGAAGATGAGATCAAGAAAAATCTGCATCCTTTCATGGAATGCATGATCCACAGATCAGGCGGACGTATTCATTCAGTTAATTTGTTGAGCACTTCTTTAATATAATTTTAATGCTGAAATAATTCATTCCGAATCACACGCTTCACCTTATTTTGGGTCTACTACTATTAGAGCCACATCTACAAGAAAATGGGGGGAAAATCCAACTTTTCTTTTCCCACACTGTTGAATTGTATCAATTTTGTCGAACATTTGGAACTATGTACATCATGCCATGACAGATTGGCAAATCTGTTGTTACAGCTAACATAACTCTGTTTAATTTAGAATTATGTATTGAACAAAGAAACATTCGTATGACATTTTGCTAAGTAGGTTATCAATCTGATTACCATATTTCTATGACATTTTTCTAGGTATGGTACCAAGTTGATTGTCATAACTCAAATTGATTTAGAAATTAGTTGACTTCACTTAATAGGTTATTTTAATTAAAAGAAAAGTCTCAGTCAAATCAAAAATCATAAAAATAAGTGTTGAGAATTTTTAAATAATCTGACAGCTCATTGTGTTTTTAAATTTGAGTGCTTTTCACAAGAAGTTAACCCCCTCCTCCTCCATCCACCTGAAGCAATGATTCTGATGAAACTCCCAGAAATACTCCTGACCTATGGGTCCATTGTGATGAATTGCTGGTATACATTTAGAAGTTTTAAAGCAAAACCACTTGGGGAGCACTCTTTCCAATTTTGTTTCTTCTCAACTTCATCTCCGCCATCATCCCTTCTCATTTCCTCACCTATCCCTCTTGATTTAAAAAAATGCTCATAGCTCTGTAGAAGCTTATTGAACTCTGCTCAGAAACTCTTAGGTAGTGGATTTGAACCAACGGGTAACAAAAAATTCTCAATGCCCATGTTGTACTCTAGACTAATTAAAAACCTCCTAGAGTGGACACAGACATCAGTGTACTTTTTAAAGTGCTCCAGATTATTCCAGTGTATTGCCAAGTTTAACGCATACTGTCATCTTTTATGAAGCAATAATTCATTAAAAAAATGTGAAATAGTAGTTAAACTGCTTATTTTCGATTCTATTTTCATAGATTCTTTGTTTGAAGAGTAGGATGAAGTGTGTGTGTGTTAGCTGCTCAGTCATGTCCGACTTGTGCAGCCCCATGAACTATAGCTCACCAGGCTCCTCTAGCCATGGGATTCTCCGGTAAGAATACTGGAGTGGGTTGCCATTCCCTTCTCCGGGGGATCTTCCCAACCCAAGGATCAAACCTGGCTCTCCTGTATTGCAGATTCTTTACCACTTGAGCCACTAAGGAAGCCCAGGTTGAGGCACAGGATTCTGAATTTTTCAAAAATGATCTCTAAGGATTTTCAATGCAGAAAGTATGGTCCACATTTTGAGAAACACTGCAATATGGGGATGATACCTACTTTGCATACACTATTACCATTCTCTCACTTGTGATTTTAGACTCTATTCACTTTTTAATACAAAAAAACTTATTTATTTCTACCTAAAAAAAAGTCCATTTCTCCATAGATATATCTCCTTTACATATTGCTCTTTCTCCCTCTCAATTAAAAAAACAAAACAAAACACTTTAAAACACAAGCATCAATCATAAATTTGTTCTTTTACACTTCATGCATTTTGCACTGTGGCCCAGCTTCATGGATATGCAGCTTGTATAGTCATAAATGGTCCCGGCTTGGTAGGGAGACTGCATAGACTGAGATGTAAAAGAAAAAAGAAAGCAGGGTAAAGGGAGATACAAAAGCATTTCAAAGACTAAATGATCAATGGTTTTAAATGCTACATGAGTCAAAAAAAAGAGAGAAGACTTCAAAATGCCTATAGAATTAAAAAATCAAGCAGTATTTTTTAGGATTTTTTTGTCTTTATTGAAAGTATTACAATATGGTTTCTGTTTTATGTTTGGCTTTTTGGCCACAAAGCATTTGGGAACTTAACTCAACCAAGGATTGAACTCACACCCCTGCCATTGAAAGGTGAAGTCTTAACCACCAGATGGCCAGCAAATTCTCTCAAAGAGATTTTTTACAATGGTGAGACAATGAGGAAAGGGGAATTTGCTATATAATTTGCAAGGTCTACTTCAAAATAAAAATGCAAGGTCTCTTCTCTAGGAAGTATTAAAAAATTTTCAGGGACCAGGGTAGTAAGCCAAGGGCAAGACCCTGGAAGTAAGGATCTAAAGCTCACTATACATCAATACACAAGTGTTAGTCACTCACTTGTGTCCAACTCTTTGCAACCTCATAGACTGTAGCCCACCAGACTTCTCTGTCCATGGGGTTCTCCAGGCAAGAATACTGGAGTGGGCTGCCATTCCCTTCTCCAATATCAGTACAAGGAAGCCCAAAGAAATCCCTGGCTTTAAACACTGGATAGTCATACTTGTCTTTTTAAACACATGGAATGGTGTCTGTTTTCCTACAGTGTCTGGTTCAGCCATAACCTCTTGAAGTAATTTAAATAGTTTATGTTATAAGGAAACAGTTTAGAAGTAACTCCAAGCTTAATTATTAGGATATCAAATGATGTGAAAGTTGCAGTATCTGAGCATCATAATTAAAACTCTTCAGAGAAAGATATGAGAGGCTTAAATTAGAACAAAAGTGGCATGCTTATTGTTGATTTTCATTCCTCAAATAAAGTTTTTATCACTTAGATATTATAAGTCACTGCTAAATTAGAAATATCTACAATCAACCTGTAATAAACATTTCCATCAGGAAAGTTATTTGGATTTTTCAGTAATGTATTTTTATGGTCATTTTGATCTGATCAGTTAGATTTTCACAAAGAGATGTCATGAAAAAAGAATCATTTAAAAATGAGGCTTTCAATCAAGATGATTTTCCCACATGGATACATATGAACGATAGCACATTCATTGTATAGGGAAATGAATGAAATTTCCGTAGTGATAAACTTAAGATCTGGATCTGTGGAAATGGCCACAAAATTGAAGATGAGAAGATTGGCAAGTCTAATAAACAATAGCAAAGTAACATAGAAGAGCATTAGCAGTAAGATATCCCCACAGGCTGACTTAGACTGCTTCAGGATGATTGACACTTCCAACAGCTTCATGCTATTCATTGTGCTCCTAGCAAGGAGAGTGCAAAATCCCCAGAAAATGTAGTCATTCTCTCTGCAAATTTTGTCATGAATATCCATATTTACTTTAAGAAAAATAAAACCAGAAGATAAGAATATATTGTAAGCTCCAAATTCTACAATCCAAGATACATGCTGAT
>SJYC01112170.1:0-13119 GCA_006408675.1 Madoqua kirkii | reverse complement strand
TAAACACGCATACAATTAATATATAGCATTTCTTATACAGAAGTCAAATATTTTTGACATTTATTTAATATCTTGGCATTTTAAACAATGTCAGTGAAGAGCCTTGCACATATATTTTTGGTTATATTTCTGAATACTTTTCTTAGACTTCATTCCTAGAAAGTAAAACACTATATCATTTTAAATCAACATCTAAATATGTTTCCCTAATGTACCATTTGGAGAAACTAATGGGACTATATTTGATACAGAAAAATGCAATTTGCAAATAAACACAAATTTCTGTGACATTCAGAGGATGATTGTTTCTCTAGAAAGCCCATTTTTAGACATTTGTCCAGGGAGTTATTAGCCCATGTTAAGAATACTTATGGGGTTCGTATGTGGCTCAGTAGGAAACAATCCTCCTGCTGGTGCAGGAGATGCAAGAGAGGTATGGGCTCCATCCTGGGGTTGGAAAGATTTCACTTAAGAAGGAAATGGCAACCCACTCCCGTATTCTTGCCTGGGAAATCCCATGGACAGAGGAGCCTCATGGGCTTCAGTCCATGGGATTGCAAAGAGCTGGACATGACTGAAGCAGTAGAGCACCCATGCACACAAGAACACTTATGCTATATTATAATCCCATTATTATGAACGTACATTTGCTCAAATATTGGGAAAGATCTTATAAAGAGTTACTGATAATTTTATTGGTGATGTGATGATAGAGGGAAATGTACTGTCTTATAGCTTTTTTTGAACATCTTATTAAAAAACTTTTATAATCTGTAAAGAAATAATATTTTTGAGTATTAATCTTACTAGTAAACAAACAAAAGACCTTCCTCCATCCTTCAAATTCTACTCAAGTCATGTCCATATCTATTCACACTCAAACTTCTTCACAGAATTTTTTTTAGTGCTAAGTGTGTTTACTTAGTTAAAAGCTGCTTGTTTTTCAGTTGACTGCTACCAGGCTATTCTTCTTGCATTCAGAAAACACTCTTAACACATAAACTATGACCTCCAATTTCTTAAATACAAGGCACTGATTTTCTAGCTACCAGTAACGATGGAGTAATTAATCATGGACTAACACTTCTGCCAAATACAGTTCTAAACAAAAACTGAAAAAGTCTATTGAAAGCATTTGTAAATCAAAATAAATAAAGATCAAGCCTTAGAAGTAAATTTTAAGTCCAAAAATATGGTTTAGAAAAAACAAAAGCCTAAAAGTAAGCATCTAAAAGTTCAAGGTGATACTCCAGTAATTTATCTATTCGTTAGGACAAAACACAAAGCTCTTCAGAGAAAGATAACAAAATCCAGGATCTCTATAGCGTATCATTCACCATGTCCATTTTAAAATTAAAAACCTACTAGACATGCAAAGAAACAAAACATATGAGGCAGAGTCAAGAGAAAACTCAGTCAGTAGACACTGGCTGTTGAAATTAGCAGAACAATATGGAGAGAGAGCTACAGTAAATATGTTAGAGAATCTGCAGGAATAATAAACATATTGAAAGTGAAAGTGGCTCAGTCGTGTCTGACTCTTTGTAACCCAATAGACTATGGAGTCCATGGAATTCTCCAGGCTGGAACACTGGACTGGGTAGCCTTTCCCTTCTCCAGGGGATCTTCCCAGCCCAGGGATTGAACCCAGGTCTCCCACATTGCAGGCAGATTCTTTACCAGCTGAGCCACAAGGGAAGTCCAAGAATACTGGAGTGGGTAGCCTATCTCTTCTCCAGGGGATCTTCCCAACCCAGGAATTGAACCAGGGTCTCCTGCATTGCAGGTGAATTCTTTACCAACTGAGCTATCAGAAACATGAAGGATAATTTCAAGAAAGACATGAGCACCAAAAAAGAAACAAATGGACATACTATTGCCTTCCCTGCTAAAGCAAAACATTAATCGTAATTGAAAAGAAAATATGCATTGTGTGGGATAAACACAAGAGAAGAAAAGACTGGTAAACTCAAAGAGAAATCAGTAAAAATCATTAAAACCGAATATAATTGTTCTGTCAAAAAATTTTCAAAACTTACTTACAAAGTAGTCCCTATTCCTGTATCTATTTGGTAGGTGGATAGAAGGTTTTACAGACTGAAATTCTTTTTAGCAATGAAATTGCTTCTGTCATCTAAGTACCTGTTAGATATCTGGAAGCATGGATTTAAATGATGGTTTCTGCGATATCTATAAACCTATAGCAAACTTAGAAGACATCTCCTGGTGCTTCCCCCATCCTACAGATGAGAAAACAGTGGGTGGAGAGCCATAAGGTTATTTCTATTTTACATTGTCATTTACTTCCAAATAATCACATGTCATGATCTTAACAGCTCTAAGGGTAGCTTGGATAATGTGCCTTACCTGGTTCCCGTCCAAATCTGAAAGGTAATCATAAATTGACTCAAAAGTGTTAGTTGCTCAGTCATGTCCAACTCTTTGAGATCTCTTGGACTGTAGCCTGCTGGTCACCACGGTCATGAAATTCTCCAGGCAAGAATACTGGAGTAGGAAGCCATTCCCTTCTCCAGAGGATCTTCCCAACCCAGCGATAGAACCAGGATATCTCCCAAATTGCAGGCAGATTCTTTTCTATCTGAACCACCAAGGAAGCTCAATAAAAATTATATGAGAATAAAAGCAATCTCATATGCATTTCCTGTTTGTATTTTTCATCGTTTCTTTTTAGTTCAAATTGTTGCTATTTTTTAAAATAGTCAAATATGTGTTAACAACCAAAGCACCAACTTTCAAATTTGCTAGCATAAAGAATGGTTACACACTCCACATTTTATTTTCTTATATATTATAAATATAAGTAAGTAACTCAGACTTCTTGAATCAAAATAATTAGTACCTCATAAAATATTTAGCACTTTAGCTTTTAGACAAATGATCTAATAACAAAAGTTGGTTATTAATTTATTTCTTTTCTCTCCAGTGTTAACCTTCAGTGTGAGCTTCGCGTGTGTTTTATCTTAAATTTATGCAAAAATAGATGAGCATTTCCTAGGAATCATTTGTTTTGCATTTTTGCTGTCAGCCATTTTCTAAACCACCTGCTGTATTTGCCTTATGTTAAAAGTACGCTGTTGACAGTTACTAATAATGCAGATTAAATTTGCTTATGATGACAGGCAAAACACTAAGCAAAAACAAAACAATATAATCCTACATTTGTTTTCTCTGTTTAAGTGGTGGCTTAAATACATTTGATTTGCAAGAGCACTAATTTATTACCATTTGGCAAGTCTTATTGAACTGAGATATAGACAGTATGTGAAAGAGAATATAATTACACAGTCTTTCAAGTATGGATCTGTTTTATAAAATTAAAAGTATGTATGTAGTCTAAAACAAACACTTTAGGTTCTTGTTATATTTTCAGAAATCACTAGAATTTGCCACTAAGATATATTGCCATTAATAAATGAAAACCTCTAAGCTGAAGACAAGCATCTTTTCTGAAGGCAAAAACTGTCAAGGCAGTCATGGATTTTCCATTTTGCATGTCCTGCTACTTTATTCTTCTTGGTGTGCATCTAAAAAAAAAGGCAGCACAAAACAAGAACTTTTAAAGCTTAAAAGATGGTGATTAAGACCTGACTCACGGGACATTTGTTATACTTTACAGGCCTGTGTTTGGAGAGTAGGAAAAATGATGAATGTGACAGATAATTGTCCCTGAGACCCATGTATTTTGACCTGAAGAATTAGCCGTGCTTGGACAGACCTTCACTGTGAATTGTGGCTATCTCTGATGTTTCCATTTATTTAACAAGAAAAATATATGGACACTCATGATCCCATAGTCCTTGCCGCATGATCGCTTCTTGGATGCTTTTAACTCAGAGATTAATTCTTTGCATTTATTGAGGCAAAAGCAATATAAGCAAATTAGATTCAATTTATCCTTGTAAATAATATAGAAACTATAAATTACTATGCGAATGCTCATCTATATATCAAAAATAAGCTTTTTGTATTTTACACAATGAGTTATTTTTTGACCATCTATGTTATCCTTATATATTGTCTCACACACTTTTTTTTTAAGGCCATCCATAAACAGATTCAGATGAAATATCTGGTTTGGCCAAAGTAGCATTTAATCAGTCCTACCAGGAGTGAAAATGAAAGTGTTAGTTGCTCAGTCATAAAGCCTTTCCTTCTTATACCTTACCTGTCCTAACCTGCCTCTTTCCAACCTATTCAATTAGGTTAGACACCTCTCTTGTGTCCTCAGAAGTATATTCTATATAATTCTTTCTTAAGTTTTCACAAATCACATTAAATATATTTGTTTGTATGTTAGTATTCCCCACTAGATGTTCAACCATGTTATGGAGGATAATAGAGTTCTATTTTTTCAGTTATCACTCTTGGCCCCATTTGAGGGAACATTGTCCTACACAATTATTCAAAATATAAGCAAAATATCATTAGTGCTACAACTAGCAACCAAAATGCTGAGGTTACCCAGATGGTATGTCACATTAGATATCAATAATGACACAATTACATGGCAATGCTTAACCAATAATTTAGTAAGTTAAAGCAAACTGCAGAAACAGCAATGTGTAAACATTGCTGAAAGATCTGATGTAGTTACAAGTTTCTAAAGATCGGTCTGCTGAAAAAGTCCTTTGTAGTGTGATTGTTTTAATTTGAATTTTTGATTTTGAAGTAATATCAAATTTACTGAAAAGTTGTGAGCACAATAAAGCATACTGCCTCTTATCCATCATATAGATTTACTAATTATTAGCATTTTAGCACATTTTCTTTTCTTTATCTATATTATTATCATTATTATTTATGAACTATTGTTGCTGAATTATCTGAGAGTAACTGCAATACTTTGGCCACTTGATGCAAAGAACTGACTCATTGGAAAAGACTCTGGTGCTAGGAAAGATTGAAGGCAGAAGGAGAAAGGGATGACAGAGGATGAGATGGTTGGATGGCATCACCAACTCAATGGACATGAGTTTGAGTAAGCTCCAGGAGTTGGTTATGGACAGGGAAGCTTGGCATGCTGCAGTCCATGGGATCGCAGAGTTGGACATGACTGAATGACTGAACTAAACTGAATCGAACTGGAATAAGTATCTCTTAAGAATCAATACATTCACTTCTATACCATCAGTATGATTATCAAATGCATCTAATTTAAAATGTGTACATATTATTACTTAATGTATAGTTTACTTTCTTGATTGTTCAATAATTCCCTCTATGTATTTTCTTTTCCCAAATCGGAATCCAAACCAAGACTACCCTCTGCATTGAGCTGTCATTCGTTAGCCTCCTTTAATCTGAACCGGCTTTCATGACGTTTCTGTCTTTGAAGATGCAGACTTGTTCTTTTTCTAGACAGGGCTTGTCTGATGTTTGTTTGTGATTACGTTCAGGTTATGCTTTTTTGGCAAGAACACGGCATAAGTGATGTTATCTTCTCAGAGTATCACATTAAGAGGCACGTCATGACAGTTTGTACTCAATATTGGTACAATATTGATGTTAACTTCACACTTGTGAAGTTGGTGCCTGCCAAGTATCTCATCATAAAGTTACCACTTTCTGTTTGAAATCTGGGAGAAAAACAACTTAAAATTTATGAAATGTTTTATTCTTCACCAAATTTTCACCCAATATTTTTAGCATTTATTGATGATTCTTGGCTAAATTAATTATAATTATGATATTGATGGTTACTGATGATGAAAAGATTATTTTATCACTGTTTAATTCTTTCTCCAGTTAGTAATTTATATGTCACTGTAAGAAAGAACTCTTCCAATTTTCTTATTAATTAGCTAATTCATCTGTTAATGTGGGCTTCACTTGTGGCTCAGTTGGTAAAGAATCCGCCTGCAATGCAAGAGACCTGGGTTCAATCCCTGGATTGGGAAGATTCCTTGGAGAAGGGAAAGGCTACCCACTCCAGTGTTCTGGCCTATATAGTCCATGGGGTCCAAAGAGTTGAACACAACTAAGTGTCTTTCACTTTTACTTCTATTTATGTACTTATTTATAAACTGAGCTTCATGGATTCTTTTTTTTTTTCCCTTGGGTTTTCACTACTGTCTATATATCTGTATCTAGATATAGATATCTTTTTGGTGCTTAAATTGTCAGATTTGACTAATGGAATTTCCTTCAAGTAAGCTTTACAGCCTTTTTTCATGTTCATTCATTTTTCTTAACTCCTTATTTTCTGACAACCTTAGTAATGCCACAGTTACTTTTACACTTCTTACCCTAACCTTAGTCTTTATGAGAAAATTCTTAGGTAGGACTGTGTGATTTTGTTATGTGTTTCCGGATTCCACTCCATAGCTTTGGAACCACTTTGTATTCCTACCAGTCATGTGTAACACAGTCTATTTAGGCACATGTCTTTATTTCCTATTTGGCAAGTGAGTGATGGTTATATCAGTATAATTTTTCATTTATGAGTGTTTTGTGAAGTCATCTGTAACTGTTGTGTTTTTCTTTTTTATAATTAGTATATAATTTCTTTACAATGTTGTGTTCATTTCTGCAGTATGATGAAGAGAGTTAGTATATGTAGGCACTGACTCTCTTCATATGAAGAGAGTCATAAAAAACCCTCCCTCTTGGAACTCTCTCCCACTCCCCACCCCTATCCCACCCACCTAGGTCATTACAGAGTGCCAAAGCTGAGCTTCCTATGCTTTACAGCAGGCTCCCACTAGCTACCTATTTTACACATGGTAGTGTATATATGACACAGCAATCCCACTACTGGAATATCACCTGAGAAAACTGTAATTCAAAAAGGTACATGTACCCCAGGGTTCATTGCAGCCTTATGAACTATAGTCCACCAAGGTCCTCTGTGTTTGGAATTTACCAGGCAAGAATACTAGAGTGGGTTGGCATTTTCTCTTCAGGGGATCTTCCCAACATAGGGATTGAACATGCATCTCTTGTATTGGGAGGTGGGTTCTTTACCACTGAGCCACCTATGAAGCCCTCCCTTAAAGTGTTTCCTATCATACTCCAGGTTCCTTTTATAGTCGATTTTTCAATAGATGTGCAAAAATAGATATTGTTTGGAAGAGGAGTATTTCAGTACTTTATCACATCAGTGAAACTTCTTCCCAAGAGCAACTTTTTTTCCCCCCTAGTTATTTAGCCAACATATTTATTGGGTGGGCTTCTCTGGTGGCTCAGATGGGTAAAGAATCTGCCTTCAATGCAGGAGACCTGTGTTCGATCCCTGGGTCAGGAAGATCCCCTGCAGAAGGGTATGGCAACCCACTCCAGTATTCTTGCCTGGAGAATCACATGGACAAAGGTATCTGGTAGACCTCAATCCATTGAGTAGCAATAGTCGAACACCACTTAGCAACAAAGCCATCATAACATTTTACTATTTAGAGTGTAGAACCATCTCTTTCTTCATTTTGAGCTCAGAAGTCAAACAAGAATTGAATGAAACAAACAGCTATTGCTCCTACTTTTTTTCTATGAATACTTTTTCTGTATGACTTCAGATTTTTTTCAGGAAAACAGAACATTTCATAGTAGTGAAAAGAAATATATGACAGTAGCTACTTTATAAAAGTTTTATTCAATTGCCAATGTTTGTTTCCTCTTCAGAGTTAATCTGAAATGTTTAGTTTGTTTGATATCTGTTACTGACAGATATATTTTGGCATGTGACAGAGATTCATAGAAGTAAGACACAACCGCTGATATAAATATAGCCAGTTAGGGGAGACAGAACTGTTATCAAATAAATTACAACAGAGTATGAGATGCAGAAGCAGAATTGAGTGAGTTATTTCCATTCTTTTGGTTATCTTTTACCGAACTGTTCAGCCTAACAGTTTTCAAAATTTAACATGTAGCAGAACCACCTGGAGAGTTCACTCTAACAGAAGTTGCGAGGACACCTTCAGAGCCTTTTAACCTCTAAGTCCAGGGTGAGGTCTGAGAATTTTCATGTTACCAGTTTCCAGGTGATTCTATTAGTGTTATTCTGGGACCGTCTTTGGGAAATTGTTTTTGAGTCTTTATTGCAACCATTTCCAATACATAATATAATGCACATACTATTATAATGTGGGGCTTCCAGGTGGCACTAGTGTTAAAGAACCCACCTGCCAATGCAGGAGACATAAGATACATGAGTTCAACCCTGGGTGAGGAAGATCCCCCTGGAGGAGGGCATGGCAACCCACTCCACTATTTTTGCCTGAAGAATCCCATGGACAGAGGAGCCTGGTGGGCTACAGTCCACAGGGTCACAAAGAGTCAGACATGACTGAAGTGACTTAGCACATACACACTATATAGTGTAACCACAGCCACCTGTGTAAAAAATAGCCTTAAAATGTCTTTACTTTTTCCTCCTCTATTTCTCTATTTTTCTTTTTTTGAAGAACATTGACAGAGCATTTAGGAAAATTACATTCTAACACCCAGTTAGAATGACATGTAGAAAGCTATTCCAATTTCCTAGCCTGCCTCCTTGTGATTTACACAAAAGCTTAGTGAACTCTATTCAAATTCATAGATAAAAACTCTAATCTCCTTTTAAATCAAGTAAGTTTTAATCAACTTCTACAGTAACACCAATATTAGTAAAACAACTAATTTTCTTAGCTAAGTTTGATTTAAATAAAGGTGGAGACAAAAGTAAAATAGATAACATTATGCTATCCATAGTTTTTTGACTTTCATATTTTCAATTTTTCAAATCATGAACTGTTCCATGAAAAATAGGCTTAGACAGAACACAGTTAACAGAGTCTAGGACATATTTTTTACAAGTAAAATTTTAATCTGCCTTGCATTTTTAATTGTGCATTAAAAACTTGTAGATGTGCTCAGACGCTTCTTGACTGCAAATAACAGAAACCCCAGGTGACTAACTTAAAAAGAAACCCATCAGAAAATATTAGAGCTTTCAGTCCAAAAGGAGCAGACAAGACAGGAGCTCCCAAGCAGTGGGCTATACAAAGAGATCATGCTGCTGCTCCATTGTCTGATCTGTTTGCTCCAGTCTGGGAGTCTAGTCCTGGCTGCCAGATCTTAACCTCTCCATAGGTGTGTTAGTAAACTCTGACTACCCATGACAGTTTCGTTTCACTCTTGAAGAATCCAGTCCCTAGTGTATGGATCCAGTTGGCCAAACCTTGTCATAGGTGAGCATGTAGATACCAGAGAGTGGGAGAAGGACCATCTGATCCTTTTGGGCTCCTGTAGAGGGAAGCAGTCTCCGCTGCTCTTGTGTGTGATCCTTTCAAACCAACAAGTGTGTAGTTGAAGAATCCAGTCCCTAGTGTATGGATCCAGTTGGCCAAACCTTGTCATAGGTGAGCATGTAGATACCAGAGAGTGGGAGAAGGACCATCTGATCCTTTTGGGCTCCTGTAGAGGGAAGCAGTCTCCGCTGCTCTTGTGTGTGATTCCTTTCAAACCAACAAGTGTGTAGATGCTTCACAGCCTCACTATAACAGGGGTAATTGTTGTTCGGTGGCTAAGTAGTGTCTGTTTGTGACCCCATGGACTGTAGCCCTCCAGGCTCCTCTGTCCATGGGATTTCCCAGGCAAGAATACTGGTGTGGGTTGCCATTTTCCTTGGAAGATCTCATTTCCAAGAGATCTTCCCAACCCAGGAATTGAACCTGTGTCTCCTGCTTGGCAGGCAGATTCTTTACCACAAAAACAAAAACCAATTATTCCTGCTGTTATCTTTTCAGTCACATCCAGTGACTCATATTCCCCTTCTTAACATAGCATTGCTCAGCTTGTTAAATCCATGTAAAAAAAAAAAAAAACAAAAAAAAACTTTACAAATGATGTCATTATTTGATTTCACACCTTCAGGGACAGAAATTCAAAGGACGTGTTATTACTTTTTTGAAGAATTAGATAACCACATCTTAGAAAAGCTATGTAACGTCTTCATAAACACATAACAAAAGTTTGAAACCAAGAGAGGCAGCACACTTTGGCTTCCTTTCTATAGTAACATGCTGGTAAAATGTTTGGTTAAAAAAATAATTGCATGTTTACTTCTTTCAGCAATGGCCCTGTATCCGTGAGGCTGCATTGGATCTCAAGCTGCAGAATATACAACTAGTGTTGTCCTACAATTGGAGACAGTTGTTATATCACAGAAATATGAGTCTCAAATTGGGGCTGCTCCAGGCTAGATAATATACCAGTTCTGTGGTGTCAAACCGTTTCACTTCCATCACTCTTAGCTGCTCCTCATGCAGCATTCCCACGCATAATGCACACAGACAACCCCAGCTACAGACAGGAAGTCACAGACTTGCCTTTTAAGCCTCTTGAATCAAGAAACCCTCCCCAGAGATCCAGTGCACTCTTCCTCTGAACCCAATCTGACAACAGTATGGCAGTGGATGTCTAAGCCAATCAATTTTGTTTGAAGATACTGAAATATGGTTCCTTCTTGCAGATACTGTCTTGTAAATGTGTTGAAGATAATTTTCTTTATCATTGTTGCCTTTGCATTGCAGTTATTGCAAAATTTTTCAAGGCAGTAGACAACTACAGCATTCATGGGCTGCTACTGCTAAGTCACTTCAGTTGTGTCTAACTCTGTGCGACCTCATAGACGGCAGCCCACCAGCCTTCACTGTTCCTGGGATTCTCCAGGCAACAACACTGGAGTGGGTTGCCATTCATGGGCACATGCCATAAAATGTCATTCGAGTCAGCTGTACTTGATCTGTGTAGGAGCTTGACAAGTCAAGAAAGTTCCCTAGTAATGAGTGAATGTTTAACACCTTGTGTTATGTTAGACATGCTATCAGCACTTTCAGAATTTTTTTACTTTGTTTTGTTTTTAATAATGTGAGGTTTAACACCTTATGTTATGTTAGATATGATTTCAATACTTTGAGAAATTTTTGTTTTGTTTTAAAGAGTGTAAGTGCTCCCTGTCTGATGTATAGATTTATGATTAAGAATGCTGGCACTTGTTTGATATTGGGAATGATTTACTATTAAAAAGAAACTCTCTTAATAATTTCAAACTTCTGGATTGGTTTAAGTGAAAAAGACATAGAAATACCAAGATAAATTGTTTATTAAAGACTGTCCATTTGCAACTGCACATGTATGAATCACTTTGAGAGGTCAGAGGTAGTGAGGGGAACAGAAACGGAAAGTAAATGTGTTTGTGTGTTTGTTTTGAATGTATAAGAAAATAAGTTTTTTTAATGATATGCAGAGATATAGACTTGTAAGTTTTGGTTATAAAGCAAGCCTTATGAAATCTAATGCTAGGCTACCTCATCAATATGAGAAGAGAAAAATTAGAGAAAATTTTAATTTCATTTACATCAGGGGGAAAAGCTGGAATAAATGGAGTGAAATTTTTACAGAAAAAAATTTTGCATCTTTTTCCTGTCACAGATACAATTTTCTCCCAAGTTTTACTAATGAATAGGGAGATGTAAGATTTGGTAAATGTAATAATATAATCATTTAAGTATTTAAGACAAGCATTTTTTCAGAAATTATATTTATTTATTCAGGTGAGTTCAATTGCTCAGTCATGAGCAACTGTCAACAACCCCATGGAATGCAGCATGCCAGGCCTCCCTGTCCATCACCAAATCCCAGAGCTTGCTCAAACTCAGGTCCACTGAGTTGGTGATGCCATCCAACCATCGCATTCTCTGTTGTCCCCTTCTCCTCCTGCTTTCAGTCTTTCCCAGCATCAGGGTCTTTTCCAATGAGTCAGTTCTTCCCATCAGGTGGCCAACACATTAGAGTTTCAACTTCAGCATCAGTCCTTCTGATGAATATTCAGGACTGATTTCCTTTAGGATTGACTGGTTGGATTTCCTTGCAATCCAAGGAACTCTCAAGAGTCTTCTCCAGTACCATAGTTCAATAGCATCAGTTCTTCGGTGCTCAGCTTTCTTTATAGTCCGCTCTCACATCCATACATGACCACTGGAAAAACTATAGCCTTGACTGAATGGACCTTTGTTGACAAAATAATGTCTCTGCTTTTTAATATGCAGTCCAGGTTGATCATAGCTTTTCTTCCAAGGAGTAAGAATCTTTTAATTTCATGACTCCAGTCACCATCTTCAGTGATTTTGGAACCCCCAAAAAATAAAGTCTGCCACTGTTTCCACTGTTTCCCTATCTATTTGCCATGAAGTGATGGGACCGGATGCCATGATCTTAGTTTTCTAAATGTTGAGCTTTAACCCAACTTTTTCACCCTCCTCTTTCATTTTCATTAAGAGGCTCTTTAGTTCTTCTTCACATTCTGCCATAAGGGTGATGTCATCTGCATATCAGAGGTTATTGATATTTCTTCTAGCAATCTTGATTCCAGCTTGTGCTTCATCCATTCTGGCATTTTGCATGATGTACTCTGCATATGAGTTAAATAAGTTGGGTGACAATATACAGCCTTGATATACCCCTTTCCCAACTTGGAACCATTCTTTTGTTCCATGTCCATTCTAGCTGTTGCTTCCTGACCTGCATACAGTTTTCTCTGGAGGCAGGTCAGGTGGTCTGGTATTCCCATCTTTTTTAGAATTTTCCACAGTGTTTTGATCCACACAGTCAAAGGCTTTGGCTTAGTCAATAAAGCAGAAGTAGATGTTTTTCTGGAACTCTCTTCCCTTTTCGATGACCCAGTGGATGTTGGCAATTTGATCTCTGGTTCCTCTGCCTTTGTGGGGTCGCAGAGTCGGACAGGACTGAGCAGCTGAACTGAACTCCTCTGCCTTTTCTAAGTCCAGCTTGAACATCTGGTAGTTCACTGTTCATGTACTGTTGAAACCTAGCTTGGAGAATTTTGAGTATTACTTTATTTATTGCATTTATATATATAATTGTATATTAAGCATGTTTATTTAACCTTAAAAGTAATCACATAGGTTCTATTTGTGTTTACTATGGATACGTGTTCTTTGGATTTTCTTGTGTACTATTTAGAAAAGTTTTATTTTTCTTATGTATCAGTTACTATCAGAGACTGTTAATATCTACCATATCATTGTGGTTGCATCAATTTCTTCATTGTAATTCTGTGATTGTCATGTAAATTTCAAAATGCTTATATTATTGTCATAT
>SJYC01112168.1:0-26034 GCA_006408675.1 Madoqua kirkii | reverse complement strand
ATGATAAATGTCTTCATGTGTTCCAGAATGTGTTTACATTTTCATAAACAAGAAAAAAAGTGAATAAAGCAATAACACACAAAGATATCCACAAAGAAATGATGTATGTAGTATGTCAGTATAAAAATGAAGGCTGGAGAAATGAAAAATGTACCTCAAAACTGCATACACTCAAAAACAAATAAAATTCTGAACTAAGAAGAAACAAGAAAAGAAAGTAAATGATAAAACTGACGTTTTTCTATTTCACAAAGAGAAATGGCTGCCTTTTTGTTCATTTCGGTCAATTATTCCCATTATAGGCTCCAGATTAGTCTGCCCTTTTTTATTTTAAGTCGTTGAAAAGAATCTATAACTTACCAACTGTCTTTATGAGAACTGAAGTTTATTTACATTAAAGAAAGCTTTTAAGTGTTTTTTTGTTGTTGCTGTTAAAGCTTGTCTTTTACCTTGCATAAAGGAAAACTATCATATATTTTACAGCACTTCTAACAATTTGATTTACCACTACATTATATGGCAGCAGCATTATCTAGCAAGTCAATGTACATTTATCAAGCCTGTACTAAATACACTATTCTAAGCATGCTTTTGAAATGTGTACTGACATTGACACTGACACTTTCCATTATCAACAAATGGGTTATTTTAATTCAAAATGGCATAATCAGTTGAAGGAGAAGCTCTTTTACAGAGAGAATAAGTTACCACTTTCTTAGTAGAATGTGTTTTTGCATATCTTAAAAGTTTTATTACATGTATTCTGATCATTTATATCCAAGTTTGATTAACCTTAATGTTTTAGATTCTACCGGAGGTTGTGTTTTTTTGAAACAGATTCTGGAGTGGAGTTTAGACTGCAAGATGTAGGTTCAGCCATAATACAAATCTAGCAACAGCTTTGATTGAACCCTTAAGAGGTCTGGTGCTATATGACCTACCAGGGGGGTTGTCCCAAATATAATGCCATATAATACCAGGTTTTGTTTTTAGTTTTGTAAACATTTATGTCTCTCTCTTTTGTACTTATTTACTTTTTATTGGAGAAGAATTGCTTTATATTGGTTTCTGCCACACATCTACATGAATCAGCCACAGGTATACATATGTCCCCTCTCTCCTGAACCCCACTCCAACCTCCCTTGCCATCCCACCCCTCTTGGTTGTCACTGAGCACTGGGTTGAGCTCCCTTTGTCACACAGAAAATTCCCACCTGCCATCTGTTTTACATATGGTAATGTATATGTTTCCAAACCACTCTCTCAGTTCTTTCCAACCTCTCCTTTCCCCAACTGTCCACAAGTCTGTTTTGTATGTCTATGTCTCCATTGCTGCTCTGTTTTATACCTTGCCTCCATTAGACATTAGTTGCAGACTACAAAGGGCATGACTTCTCAGATTGGATTGGCAGCTGAAAGCTATCATTCCTGGCAGCGGGTCACTGAGCCCTTGCACAAAGCAGGATTTGGGCAGCATGTTTCCATGTCTACTATAGATTCCAAATACTCTTAGTTGGAATGGTACTTAAGTTGTATAGCTTTCATTGTCTGGAAAATTACTTGTCATGGTGTCAATAATGAGGCTATACTATAGAGAATTAAATATTAGGAACTTAGCCAAAGAAACAAGGCAAATATATTATAATTTATACAGTCAGTTGCCCTCAGTATTTGCATTCCAAATTGGATATGAAACATTTGAAAGGATTTTGTATCATTTAGCCTAATTTAACAAACTATGAAAGGAATTAGGGTATTTCTGATAATTAATCCTAAAATAAAGGATTTTACTGAAATTACAGCATTAATTCCCATCTTGCCTAATCATGAGGAAAAAAGTATGCTTGCGTCTTGTTGCTTTTTAGTCCAAAAGAGTCCTGAGTATGCATTTGGAATGTGATCATATTCCCCTTCACCAAAATATAGTAGAAGACTAGTTCTAAGAGTTACTCTTGTACAATTTAAACAAAAATGACAGTTGTCCTGTTTTTCACTTCTGTAGGGCTTAGTACTCTAGTAATCTTCTACTTCTGGCCACAGAAATCTCTTGCTCATGGTAATTATAAAGGTGTTTCTCTTTCCTTCGCTCATGATTTTTTGGTATAATGATTTTTTCTTAATAAAAATACTTAATAGACAAAAATGTAAATTTTTGTACACAGATCAAGGCTCAAACGTATAAGCTATTTTTTACTTTAAAATTTTTATTCCAAGTTTACACTGAAACAAGAAACTTTCTATTCCTTTAAATTACCTTTTCTATTAAGTATTCTTGTACAGACGTGACAGACCATAAAGAAAGCTTAGTGCTGAAGAATTGATGCTTTCAAACTTGTGGTAACTATGGTACCTTGAGAGTCCTTAGGATACTGAGGAGATCAAACCAGTCAATCCTAATGGAAATCAACCCTGATATTCATTAGAAGAACAGATACTGAAGCTGAAGCTCCAATACTTCAGTCATCTGATGCAAAGAGCTGACTCATTGGAAAAGACACTGATGCTGGGAATGACTGAGGGCAGGAGAAGAGAGTGTGACAGAGGATGAGATGTTGGATGGCACCGTGAACTCAATGGACATGAGTCTGAGGAAACTCCAGCAGATAGTGAAGGACAGGGAAGCCTGGCCTGCTGCAGTCCATGGGGTCACAGTCACAGATGACTAAATGACTGAACAACATTAAACATTCACCAATGATTTTCACATATATATACACACAAAAAAATAAAAATTAAAGAGAAAAATATAAGTCCTTTGTTAGCAATGATTTATCCAGTATTTCTCAATAACTCTGTTCAAAAGTAATGGATGTATGTTATCCACAAGGATAATATAACTACTTGATATTTGATTTTGTATATGTTATTTGAGTGTTTCAATAGGTTATTGAATGAAAATAAACATTTAGTAAAACCATTTTCAGGGTAAAATGTTCAGTAGCTTTTCCATTCCTCTAAATAAGAAGATTTTGCCTTGTATTAAACAAAAAAATCCTTCCTGACTTAGCATTTTCTTTTTTAGGCTTTCCTCAGGCTGAGAGTTTACTAGCTAATCAGCAAAACTCCCATAAGTACTTATCTAAGAGGAGAGAGACTAAAAAGACTATAAAATTACCACATGCTTTCAAGCCCTTAGTGATTTGGAACTTGTATTAAGTTTGCTGAGAGTTCCAAGTATTTGCAAGCCCAAAGTAAGACCAAGCTACTGATATGTTCCCTGTTCAACTGTCAGATGACTAGCTTTGCCCTCTGTTATTAGTGTCTTTCATAAAATGCAGTGGATTATATGCAATATTATGGGCCAATCCATCCACTGTGAGAGCTAGCAGGAAACTTGGTCTATTTCAAACCACCAACTTAAGACCAGAATTGAATTGCTTCACTGACCGTGTTACTGCCTCAACTCTCTTGAAGAGAAGTTGCTTATATCCTTTTCACCAATTCAAGTTTCCCGCAAAGTCACAATTAAACTCCTCCCTCAAGAGCAGCATCAACTCCTAATATAAGAAATCTGTGTGGCAGATTTTAGAAAGTTAACTATAGCTCAGCAAGAATATTGACACCTCATTTCTACATAACTTTTGAGATAGGTGTCAGAAAAACTTACAAGATGTTAAACATAAATAGGCATTTACATCTATGCTGGAAGGGCCCATTTAATAAAGTTGGCATATAGAGATTTATTATCTACTTATAGTTGTTTGTATTTTCATTGTAAGTAGTTGACAGTTTCTGCTTGATCCTGACATCATAGAAATTCCCTTGTCTAAATCATATCACTAAAAGAAGAACACTGACCACGAGGCATTTTATTTCCCTTCTTAAATCTCTAGGTTAGTAAAACTTTGAAGGAGAAGTTTGGCATGAAAATTGCAAGCTGCTCTGAAGGTAAAATGTTATATAGTACCATGAAGGGAGAACAAGAAAAAGATTTGATGGGCTATATCAGAAATCTGAGGCAGAAAGCAAACATACATTCCCTTTTTCAGATTTTATTGGCATTCTAGACCTAAGAGATCCATAATGCTATACTGGGATCCTTCACGGTTATGGAGTATTACGGGCCAATTCTTCAGAAAAAGAGTTATGAGTGGACTTCATTACAGCAAGTGAGGATATCATATTTTATCAGAAACAACCTGAAGTGCTTAGCCACCCCTCCCCCAAATAAAGACATGGTATTGTTTGATATCATTAAACAAAACATTAATAGTTGAATACAAAATGCAGGTAAGTTAGATGGCAGATAGTAGGCATTAATTTCCATTGTACTGTTAGGTGATTGTGTTTCTTCTATTTAAAGGATGTGTTTTATGCGAAAACACATAGAACTCGTTTCTCCTTTAGCTAATAAGAATCATGTATTTCAGTGACTAAATTTTTACTCTTCAAGCCCTGAGAGTAAAAACATGAGATTTCTTTATTCTTTGTCTGACAGAGTGATGTTTTATATGAGAGCTCAAACTCTAGTAATAATAAATCAAGAGGTAAACATCAGAAATGCAGCTGATACTTCTGTACTATGTAATCTAAAGACAAGGAAATATTTATTTTTAAAAGGCTATTCTAAAATATGTATTTTTTCATATGAAGAGCATTTTCATATGAAGAGTTGCTAGGCTGTTTCCAGCTCTTTTGTGATCCCATGGACTGTAGCCCACCAGGCTCATCTGTCCGTGGGATTTCCCAAGCAAGCATATTGGAGTGGGTTGCCATTTTCTTCTCCTGAGGATCTTCCTAATCCAGGGATTGAAACTGCATCTCCTGCATTGGCAGGAGAATTCTTTACTATTGAGTCACCTGGGAAGCCCATGAGGAGCATATAACCCTCTTGTTTGTGCTTTCACAAAATATAGTCTTTTCCTACTTGGAAAGGAGAGTAATGTTCAATCAGTACATTTTTTTTTAGTTTTGTTTTTTTAATTTTGTATTGGGGTAGAGCCAATTAAGAGCATAGTGATACTTTCAAATAAACAGTGAAGGGACTCAGCCATCATAAGAAGAAGGGAGTTTGAGGGAGAATGGATGCAATCAATACTTTTTTATATAGCTGTCTATATACCTATATATCATATAATATGTATAGGTATATTGTATGATAGATATAATCAGTATAGGCTATTGCTGAATTTTACACTTTTTCTCTTAGGTATATGTATGATAGAAACAGCCTATACATGATGTTTAAAGGAACAAATAATTCTAGACTATGGGAATTCAGCAGTAAGCAAGACAGTCTTTTCCATAAGAAATTTAGAACTTAAGGGGAGAAAAGCTTTAAGTAAAACTTTAAATATTTAAAATTTTAAATAGGTAAACATAAAATTAACTATTTAAGATTATAATAAAGTCTATAAAAATGATACTCTTATGTCTAGAATAACAGGTTCAGTTCAGTTCAGTTGCTCAGTCGTGTGCGACTCTGCGACCCCATGAATCACAGCACACCAGGCCTCCCTGTCCATCACCAACTCCCAGAATTTACTCAAACTCGTGTCCATCGAGTCAGTGATGCCACCCAGCCATCTCATCCTCTGTTGTCTCCTTCTCCTCCTGCCCTCAATCCCTCCCAGCATCAGTGTCTTTTCCGGTGAGTCAACGTTTCACATGAAGTGGTCAAAGTATTGGAGTTCAACTACAGTATCAGTTTTTCCAATGAACATCCAGGACTGATCTCCTTTAGAATGAACTGGTTAGATCTCCTTGCAGTCCAAGGGACTCTCGAGAGTCTTCCCCAACACTACAGTTCAAAAACATCAACTCTTTGGTGCTCAGCTTTCTTCACAGTCCAACTCTCATATCCATATATGACCACAGGATAAACCATAGCCTTGACTAGATAGACCTTTGTTGGCAAAGTAATGTCTCTGCTTTTTAATATGTTATCTAGGTTGGTCATAACTTTCCTTCCAAGGAGTAAGTGTCTTTTAATTTCATGGCTGCATCACCATCTGCAGTGATTTTGGAGCCAAAATAAATAAAGTCTGACACTGCTTCCACTGTTTGCCCATCTACTTCCCATGAAGTGATGGGACCAGATGCCATCATCTTAGTTTTCTGAATGTTGAGTTTTAAGCCAACTTTTTCACTGTCTTTTTTCACTTTCATCAAGAAGATCTTTAGCTCCTCTTCACTGTCTGCCATAAAGGTGGTGTCATCTGCATATCTGAGGTTATTGATATTTTCCTGGCAATCTTGATTCCAGCTTGTGTTTCTTCCAGCACAGTGTTTTTCATGATGTACTCTGCATATAAGTTAAATAAGCAGGGTGACAATATACAGCCTTGACATACTCCTTTTCCTATTTAGAAGCAGTCTGTTGTTCCATGTCCAGTTCTGACTCTTGCTTTCTGACCTGCATATAGGTTTCTCAAGAGGCAGGTCAGGTGGTCTGATTTTCCCATTTCTTTCAGAATTTTCCACAGTTTATTGTGATCTACACAGTCAAAGGCTTTGACATAGTCAATAAAGCAGAATTAGATGTTTTTCTGGAACTCTCTTCCTTTTTCCTTGATCCAGCGGATGTTGGCAATTTCATCTCTTGTTTCTCTGCCTTTTCTAAATCCAGCTTGAACATCTGGAAGTTCACATTTCACGTATTGCTGAAGCCTGGCTTGGAAAATTTGAGTATTACTTTACTAGCGTGTGAGATGAGTGCAATTGTGCAGTAGTTTGAGCATTCTTTGGCATTGCCTTTCTTTGGAATTGGAATGAAAACTGACCTTTTCCAGTCCTATGGCCACTACTGAGTTTTCCAAATGTGCTGGCATATTGAGTACAGCACTTTTACAGCATCATCTTTCAGGATTTGAAACAGCTCAACTGGAATTCCATCACCTCCACTAGCTTTGTTCGTAGTGATGCTTCTAAGGCCCACTTGACTTCACATTCCAGGATATCCAGCTCTAGTTGAGTGATCCCACCATCATGATTATCTGGGTCATGAAGATCTTTTTTGTACAGTTCTTCTGTGTATTCTTGCCACCTCTTCTTAATATCTTCTGCTTCTGTTAGGTCCATACCATTTCTGTCCTTTATTGAGCCCATTTTTGCATGAAATGTTCCCTTGGTATCTCTAATATTCTTGAAGAGATCTCTAGTCTTTCCCATTCTATTGTTGTCCTCTATTTCTTTGCACTAAAGAAAGTATGGAAAACCACTAGACTATTCAGGTATGACCTAAATTAAATCCCTTATGATTATACAGTGGAAGTGAGAAATAGATTTAATGGACTAAGTCTGATAGATAGAGTGCCTGATGAACTATGGATGGAGGTTCATGACACTGTACAGGAGACAGGGATCAAGGCTATCCCCATGGAAAAGAAATGCAAAAAAAAGCAAATTGGCTGTCTGAAGAGGTCTTACAAATAGCTGCAAAAAGAAGAGAAGCAAAAATCAAAGGAGAAAAGGAAAGATATAAGCATCTGATTGCAGAGTTCCAAAGAATAGCAAGGAGAGATAAGAAAGCCGTCCTCAGCATGACAGGTTAGAGAGGGCCTACTTTGAATAAGGCAAGTAGTGAGTTTTCCCTGAGAAGACAGTATCTGAGCTGTAAGCCAAAAAATGAGAATGATCACTGGCTCAAAATTCCTTAGTGAAAAAAAGTTCAGAAAGTAGGTTGAGCAAGTGCAAAGATAATAAGGTAGCTGAAGTGGGTAAGTGGGAGCAAGACAAAGCGGTCAAAAACAGGATTAACTGTGGTTGGAAGATCAGTTCGTCATCTTTTTTAAGTGCTCTTTGAGAAGTAATTTCTAGCAAAGAAATTTCTTAAATTTCTTTTAAGTTCTAGAGCTTTTTCTATTGATTAAAAATTCTTGATCAGTAATAGCATGGACTGCAAGGAGATCCAACCAGTCCAACCTACAGGAGATTAGTCCTGGGTGTTCATTGAGGGACTGATATTGAAGCTAAAACTCCAATACTCTGGCCACCTGATGCAAAGAGCTGACTCATTGGAAAAAACCCTGATGCTGGGAAAGATTGAGGGAAGGAGGAGAAGGGTGAGATTGCTGGATGGCATCACTGACGCAATGAACATGGGTTTCAGTGGACTCCGTGAGCTGGTGATGGACAGGGAGGCCTGCTGTGCTATGGTTCATGGGATCACAAAGAGTTGGACATGACTGAGCGACTTAACTGAACTGAACTGAACTGAATAGCTTAGTGCTTAAATGTGGATCAACCTTATTTTCTAGTCACAGATCAGTGAGATGTGCGGCAATTTTCTTAAAAAGGGCCTGTCTTTGACTCAGCTCTATAAACTACAAACTTACTGGGAAAATTTAGGAGGTTTCAGGTTCAGAAGGAAGGAAGAGCTGGATTGGTCAACCTAGGACTGGAATTGTAACTATTGAGCCTTGCTCATGGTATAATCACAATCTATAGCTGATAAGGGTTTCCCCAGTGACTCAACAGTCAAGAATGAGCCTGCAAGGTAGGAGACGTGAGAGATGTGGGTTTGATCCCTGAGTTAGGAAGATCCTCTGGAGAAGGAAACGGCAACGCATTAGGGTTGGGAATGGGTTCTGGCTGGGGAGATCCCATGGACAGAGGATCCTCCTGTACTCAGTCCATGGGACCACAAAGAGTGGAACACAACTGAGCAAGTGAGCACTCATATAGCAGACCTGAGATCTGAATCTTTGTCTACATAATCTATTATTTCTTTCCTCCTGCATGCTTTCTTTCTTAATTATTGTATTCTTGCTTGCTTGTGTGCTGTTTTCTTTTTTCTTTTTTTTTTTATAAGTTGTCCTTTCATTAAAATCTCTTCTTAAAAAACCATAAGGGGTGGTAATGTTTTCTGTAGAGATTCCAACTGATAGACCTATCAAAACACTGAAATGTCAAGATGTTAAAAGGAATATCCACATATGGGGCAGAGTCACAGAGGAAAACTGTGGGATAGAAGCTAAGATTTTCAGTGAATAAAGTTGTGGGACCAGGATATGGGTTGTTGATGTGGTTTGTCAGATGCCAAAGGATCTAAGTTTTTGGAGTATGAAGGAAGGAGAAACAACTTGAAAGTGACAATGGGAAGCAAGGAGATCATTTTTCATTTCTTGACCGTGCGTTACTTGAGAGGCATGCAAGCAAGTAAGTTTCAGACGTAGTCAGATTAAAATTAGCCCTTGAAGTGACCAGAAAAATAGAAGAAGATGAGACAGAGGAAACATATACTCTAGATTATATGGAAGCTTCCTAGGATTCAGTCAAAGAAGTAGCAAGAAGAAAAGTTTGTCTGCTATTGAAGTAGGCCAAGTTATTCAAAGCCTGTGAAATTCAAAGCTGCAGAAAGGCACGTTTTTGGAGATATTAACAGAAGCACCATTGTAGATTTCTATGAATAATTTAAAGGAAAACACAAGACAAGGGGGAGCTTTTAGCACTTGGCATTATTTAAAGGTTTAAGGAGCAGTGGCACCAGTATAAGACTAAAAAACAAAAACAAAAAAATCTAAGTTTTAGAAATTCTGGGAGAAATCAGGATATTTATATTCTGTGGCCTATGTAGATTCATGGTACTTTTAAGGAGGAGAAGGGGACAACAGAGGATGAGATGGTTGGATGGCATCACTGACTCAGTGGACATGAGTTTGAGCATACTGGGAGATGGTGAGGACAGCAAAGGCTGGTATGCTGCAGTTCACAGAGTTGCAAAGAGCTGGACACGACTGAGCAACTGAATGATAACAGAGGCCATAGAAAGACTTCCAACTGCCCATAAAACCTCATTCTCCTCATCTGCCATCTCAATGAAGAGCTGGATTCAAGGCTGTCCAGCTAGTCAACATTTTTCAACTCTCCTGATAGTTAGGTATGACCATGTGATCAAATTATAAACAATGGTTATGAGACAAATTATTAAAATTTTTAACATCTTAATGTATTTCTAGGGATTTTAAATGAAAATGAAGACAACTATAAACCAGTATATTCTTTTTCCACATATTCCACAATTGTAATATCCACTTCTGTATCCTTTTATTCATTTAACCTGTCTTATTGCTATTCCACAAAGCATAAAAAGTAGAGTCATTGTTTGACTTTTTGTACTGTGCAGTATTATGTTTTAGAGAGTTATTATATTTTACTAAACACTCAGCTTTAATAGATGATGTGGTGGTTATTCACTAATTAAACAACTATTTATTAAGTGCCTACTAGGTTGCAGGATTATTTCAAAACTTTATCTATGAACAAACCAGATAAAGATTAAAACTTCATGGAATTTCTATTCTAGATGTAAGAGACAAGTAGTATGATAACAGCGTTCCAATAAAAGAGAAGGACCTTATTCCAACAGATGCATGGTATTTTGGAAGAAGAGCAAGAAAGTAACTGTGCCTAGAACATGGTAGGTGAAAGGGGAATGGTAGACAATGAAGAAAGAAACAAAGAGCAGCCACTGGCAATACTGGAATAATTCTTTGAGTGAAATGCCAGAACCATTGCATGCTTTAAGCAGCAGGTTGATTTCACTTACTTTTTTTTTTTTAATCCTGACAGCATTGCAATAAATAACTTGTACATATTCCATTTATGTATCTACAAATATGGTATGATCATTCCTAGATTTAGGGTTATAGGAAAAAGGATATATGCTTTTGTAAATTTGACAGGTATTGTCAAAAGTATCTCCCAATGGAAGCTGAATAATTCATACTCCCACCAGCAATATATGAGTGTCTGTTTCTGTTATTATTTATTTATGTACTCTTTTTCTGAAGTTTGTGTGTGTTGGCATTGCTCTATTTCTGTAACTTGAAAGAGCTTGTCTTTTCCTGTTTTTATATTTGCTATTGCTTTGAGAATTTGAGCAAATTCATATGAAGATATAAATGTTTCTTGGATAAAAGGGACCATTTGATATTCTAAATGTATATGGGTTAATTAATAATGTTATTAATAAATAATTAATTAATATTTAATAACATTAATTGATAATGTTATATCCTAAAGAGGCAGGACAGTGCACCCCTCATACATAGAGGAGCAAATATGGGCCTGACACTGTTGAGGGTACTTTCACTTTAATGAAAGGAACATGTGTGTTCTGGTGCAGATAGGAATGCTGGTTTTTTAGAAGCCAGAACTGGACTTCTCAATGTACTGTATTATTTCCTTTGTGAAAGGAGGGACTACATCATCTATTGAAAAAGGGATTTTGGAAGAAAAAGAGACACGTGTAGAAGATAAAATATCTCACATTACTGTAGAAAGGGACATTGCCTAGTAAAATATAATTCAATTGAAATTCCTGTTAGACACTAATTAAACGAGAGACCATAAATGTGGAGTGTCACCAGTTGGCTCAGGTATGTGATTTTCTGCAGCAGCCTCAGAAGTCTGTGTACAGGCAAAGATTCACCCACCACTAGACACTTGCAAGGCAGGTGGGATGAAAAACACCAGGTCAAGTTTGTTTAGAAATTCTTCAGGGAGTCCTTGAAGTATTGGGCTGCAGAATTTAAGCTAGAAAGAAAGAAAATGCATTGTGAAAACTTTGAAGAAAGTTTTAATTCCTCCTTCCATTTAATACTATATGCCATGGCCTGTGAGCTTCCCTGTGGCTCATTTGGTACAGAATCTGCCTGCAAGGCAGGAGACCTGGGTTTGAGTCCCAGGAAGATCCTCTGGAAAAGGAATTGTCAACACATTCCAGTATTTTTGCCTGGGAAATCCCATGGGCAGAGGAGACTGGTGGGCTACAGTCCATGGCACTGCAAGAGTCAGACACAACTTAGCAACTCAGCGACCACCACCAACTTGTCCTATATCATGCTGTGTGCTAGCAAAGCACAACCTCTGCCATATTAAGACATATTTTGATTGGCATCCCAATTAACAAAACTCATGGAATGTAAGCAAAAGAAATTTTTCCTCCATATACTCTTTAAATCTCATAATAAAAGGTAGTCTGTTTTTCATCACAGATGGCACTCAGGCAGCCCCTCAACACTGCTGATCACTCTCAGTTTAAAAAAAAAAAAAGATTTTGTAATTTTCATTTTAAGTTAAGAACAGACTCAATTCAGCAAATAATTAACACTATGAAGATGACTATTTTTTTCACCAAGATGTGTCTTGGTCTATATGAAGAGATTGTCAATTTTCTGTTTTCAAGCCTATTTCCACCTTTACTACTAGAGGCCATTTTCACCTTCTTGGGGGAAAAAAAAAAATCAAGGGGAGGGAGCCGTGGTAAGGGTAGCAGAAAGTTCTTTATTGACTGATATTTTCAAATTTTATTTGTGATCTTTGGGCCTGATCCAATTGTAAATCTCACACTCTCCCATGGTGCATTTATTACACTATGGTCTTCAGAGAAGCTAATATTACTATGAGTCTTTCATTATTATTTCCCTTAAATGGAATGAATATGGTTCTTTGGTGTTTACTTTTTTGTGACTGGCTACAGGATGATCAGTAGTCAAGGCCTAGCTTCTTTCTCCTCTGTTAAGACAAGAAATACCAAATGATATCCATGCGGCTCTTTCCTTCAGGTTGCCATGTGTGGTGTGTGTGTGTGTGTGTGTGTGTGTGTGGTTGCTTAGTTGTGTCTAACTTTTTGCCATCCTGTGGACTGTAGCTCACTAGGCTCCTCTGTCCATGGAATTCTCCAGGCAAGAATAGAGGAGTGGATAGCCATTCCCAAGGATTGAACCCAGGTCTCCTCCACCGCAGGCAGATTCTTTATCATCTGAACCACCAGGGAGGCCTGCATGTTGTCTTAGGGCCAAAGAAAACCCTAAATTAACCTTTATTCTACTTTGGCAGGAGTTCAGTTATTTCTCAGTAAAGTCTTGTTTCTCTCTCAATCTCTATTTCTCTCTCTCTCATCTCCTCATCCCTGTTTCTATCATCTCTATCTGTATCATCTCTTCCCTTCTTGACCCAAGCCAATGCAAACAGCCTCTTGCTTTCAGACTCCTCAGCCACATATCAGACACAAATATGTCCCTCCAAAAGCCAGAAGACATGTATGAACCTCTTACCTCGTGGAAATCTAACATCTCATCTTGAAGAGGCGAAAATGATCTTGTTTTCTGTTGGAAGTTTGGATGGGTGAGTTGTAGAGGACATATCTTTTCAAACACCTATCTTTACAAATTCTCTCCCCTTTAATATCTGATATTTCATATGTATATGGATGGGCCATTTCTAAGTTGTGTGGGCCCCTGAGTCAATAGTTTTTTAGAGGATTCTGCCTATGAAACCATTTGATTATAATCATATTCTGCCTGCAATGCAGGAGACCTGGGTTTGATCTCTGGGTTGAGAAGATCCCCTGGAGAAGGAAATGGCAACCAACTCCAATATTCTTGTCTAGGAAATCCCACGAACAGAGGAGCCTGGTGAGCTACTGTCCAAGGGGTTGCAAAAAAAGGACCACAACAACAGATTAAATAACTTAAAACAATTAAAAATTTCTTCTAATTTTTATTTTTACTTAATTTCACTTTACAATACTGTATTGGTTTTGCCATATATTGACATGAATCTGCCACGGGTGTACATGAGTTCCCAACCCTGAACCCCCCTCCCACCTCCCACCCCATATCATCTCTCTGGATAATCCCTGTGCACTAGCCCCAAGCCTCCTGTATCCCGTTTCAAACATAGGATTCGTTTCTTACATGATAGTATACATGTTACAATGCCATTCTCCCAAATCATCCCACCCTTTCCCCCTCCCACAGAGTCCAAGAGTCCGTTCTATACATCTGTGTCTCTTTTGCTGTCTCACAAACAGGGTTCCTACAAGCTAGAAGCCTGAAATCAATGTTTCCACAAAGCCATACTCCCTCTGAAGGCTTTGGAAAAGAATCCTTGACTCTTCTAGCTTAGGATAATTGCTGGCAATCTTTGATGGAACTTAGCTCGTAGATGCATCACATTAGTCTCTTTAAGTGGACTTCATGCTTCTGTCTCTGCGTCCAATTTTTTTTTAACATAAGGACACAAGTTATATTACATTTAGGGGACACATATTAATCCATTATGATCTCTTCTCAACTTGATAATATCAGCAAATTCCCTATTTACAAATAAGTTCACATTTTGAAGTTCCAGTTAGACCTAAATTTGATGGAGATTCTATTTAAGTAAGTTCAGTTTCTGAGACATACCGCCTTAGATGAAGGCCGTACCTATTGGGGTCGAAGGACAGTATATGAGTATGAAGCAATGAGTTGTAATCAACTTGATATGCTCTGACTCATAGGCACTTTGACATTTAACATCTATTTTACCTTGTTACTACACTAAAAACTTCTAATTAACTATTTCCTTATAAGTATATATGTTCAATCAATAATGAACTTAGAGTCTTGTCAAGAAAATAATGTCTACATAAAATAACTAAGAGGTAAATATATATTATAATAATAGTATAATCAAGTAATGTTAAAAATGTTGTAACAGTTCATATGAAAATTTATAGTATATAGCTATAAATTTTACAGTATATGAGTGATTGTTGAACAACAGTGAGTATATGGAAAAAAAGTCTGAGTTGTACACTAGAATGAATTTTTAAAAATTAACAGGGTGAATTTCATGATATATGAATCTTATCTCAATTAAGCTGTTTTTGAAATGGTGCAAGAATTGTCAGCCTGAGATGAGGTTAATTGAAGCCCACCTTTTAGAGTAAGTCTACGTTAAGATATCTTCAAGAAATTGAAAAATGTAAATTTAAATTATAAATTAGTTTAAAAAACATCTGTGTCTTAAGGAGTGTGTGTGTGTATGTGTGCATGTGAAAAACTTTTTTTGGGGGAGGGGAATAAGGTTCATATATTAAAAGCTGAATAATTATGAAACTGAACTAGTTTTTGATTTTCTATAAATGCTAATATAAATTTATATCAATTGAGTGACAATTTTAGCCTGAACTTACACATATCATAGCCTAAAGGGAGATTACAAATCTTCAAATTATCTAAGACAAGCAGCCTAATTCTTCACAGGATATGTACTGAAACCATCAAAAAAACGTATTATCTAGTTGAGGTGAGATGCAGTCAGGGTAGAGAGGGCATTTTTATTAGGTTGTAATCCTATTTAACATCTTTGTTAATCATCTAGTGGGGAAAGAAATACAAGTGAATGAATCTTAAATCACAATAAAGTGTCGTGTTTTAACACCAATTAGTGCAGAAATGATAAAAACAGGATCTTCAGTGTTTAAAGGGCAGCCACAAAATGAGTTTTAGCTTGAAAAATGTAAAATGATGGGCTAGTAGTTCTTGAAAGTAAAAATCAAAATGTGTAATTAGTTTTTTAAAGTCACCGTTCTAAAGATCAGTGAAAGATATTTAGTGAAATCCAAGAAGAATTTACATTTGCAATCTTAATTTCAGTGTCAGCTTTTGCATTTTAACTGGGTTTCATTTAAAAGTTTTAAGAACTATTTTTTCATCAGAAAGCTTATGGAATTCATTGACAAAAGCTTTTGTCTAAGATTCATATTTTTGCCTTTGATTCATATTTTTCTTGCCTTAGAATAAAAATTTGAGAATATAAGAAAAGAGAATGAAGATGTTTAAAAAAATGAAACCAATCTGAGGATTACAAGTAAGTTACTTTTTCATTATCCATCATATAGAAGTTAAAACAAAAATTTATAAATATTTCATGAATCTTTGGAGTCAATTTTTCCTACAGTGTGTTGAGACATCATAACTTAGAGATATCCCTGGAAATGGGCTTTCATTAGTTCACTAAATAACTCCTGACAGTTTCACAAACTATTCAGATTGGAGGTGGATCTGCAATTTTAATATAACCAGTTAATAAAAATAGTGTTAATTAGCATTTAACATACAGAGAATAATAAATGTAAGCCCCAAATGATAATTTGGGCAAACAATATCTCACAGACAACTCCTATAATATGTGAAGAGAAAAAGACTACCTCTTTATGTAATTTTTTTAATGTGATTTTAATCATTAGCTTTAGGAAGAGTTTTAAATATTAAACTTTATATAAGTTGATTGCATATTTTTCATAAACATATAAAGTATAAAAGCTAATTTCAGGATAGAAGTTGCATATGCACACCAAAAACCTTGTCTCTGGAATGAACAATTTTATGTCTAACATGTCTTGTATGGCCAGCCTCAAAAATAACATATAAAACATACAATGATTAAAAATCATCATGTATATTGTAGGAGAGGAAAATTTGTCACCTAAAATGGCTGTTTAGCAGGTGAATTACTTTGAACCAGAAACAGTCAAGGCTCCAAAGTCTCAGGTAGAAATTTTAACCTACCCCACTAACTGCCTCAAAGAGTCTATTTAGAGGACCTGGTCTAGGAAGGGCGCTATCACCACAGATAATTAGAGCATCAGCTAGATATGAATGACAGGGAGGAACAAAGCAAGTGTGTGTGTGTTAGTCGCTTTAGTCGTGTCCAACTCTTTGTAAACCCACCAGGCTTCTCCATCCATTGAATTTCCCAGGCAAGAATAATGGAGTGCATTGCCATTCCTCCTTCAGGGGATCTCCCCAACCCAGGGAACAAAGCAAAGTCTATTACAATTCCTCATTCTGTCCAGGTTTCTCTTCATGACCAAACATCTGCTCTCCACCTCCATCTCAATGCCTTTCTCCCCTTCAAAATTCCAAACCACTGCCTCCAACATCCTCTTTGGTCTTTAGGGGAAGATGATGAATAACGTGAGAACTTCATGATTTTTGGTGAGTTACTCAGCTTTTCTGAGTGAAATTGTACATGTTATCAAAATTTTGTTTGATTTTCTCCTATTAATCTATCCCATGTCCATTTATTCTGGGAATAACCAGAAGAACCTAGAAGAGTAGAGGAAAATTTCTTCCTCAACAATATGAAATGTGCCATTTATTTTTACATCTGGATATTTTATATATGATAAATATGAAAAACTAGCATCTTTATAAAAATTACAAAGTAATTATTTCATCTTCAGAGTGTAGACACCTTTTAGAAATCTTAAAATAATATGATTTTATAGGAAAAAATTTACAAATAATAAGGAATAAAATGTTTTTCTAGAGTAACCAGTCTAAGGAATACATATACTTTATTGCTTTGCACAAACAGAAAAGAAGTATTACTTTTATTTATTTTTTCTTTTTTAATATAAATTTATTTATTGTAATTAGAGGTTAATTACTTTACAATATTGTACTGGTTTTGCCATACATCAACATGAATCCACCACAGGTATACACGTGCTCCCAGCGTACACACAGAGGAAACCAGAATTGAAAGAGACACGTGTACCCCAATGTTCATCTCAGTGCTGTTTATAATAGCCAGGACATAGAAGCAACCTAGATGTCAGTAGGCAGATGAATGGATAAGTATTGCTTTTAAAAGTGAGAATGTGTGTGTGTGTGTGTGTGTGTGTGTGTGTGTGTACATGCGCGCGCGCACGTGTGCTCAGTCTTGTACAACTCTTTGTGTCTTCATGGACTGTAGCCTGCCAGGCTCCTCTGTCCATGAGATTCCCAGGCAAAAATGCTGGAGTGGGTTGCCACGTGATACTCCAGAGAATCTTTCTCTCTCAGAGATCAAACTCTTGTCTCTTTTGTCTCCTGTATTGGCAGGTGGATTTTTTCCACTAGTGCTAAAATTAAAGATGATCCAGTAAAATATTCAAAAGATTAAAAGAGGTAAAAATATTTTGAACTATCTTATAGGAATCACTTAAAATACTGACTTTCATATTTTAGTTTAGAAAAATGTGAAAGTAAAATGACTGTATGCTGTAAAATTGAGTAATAGCTGTATCTAAAAATCAGTCCACCCTGGACTTCTTGTACAACTCTTTGTGTCTTCTGGACTGTAGCCTGCCAGGCTCCTCTGTCCATGAGATTCCCAGGCAAAAATGCTGGAGTGGGTTGCCACGTGATACTCCAGAGAATCTTTCTCTCTCAGAGATCAAACTCTTGTCTCTTTTGTCTCCTGTATTGGCAGGTGGATTTTTTCCACTAGTGCTAAAATTAAAGATGATCCAGTAAAATATTCAAAAGATTAAAAGAGGTAAAAATATTTTGAACTATCTTATAGGAATCACTTAAAATACTGACTTTCATATTTTAGTTTAGAAAAATGTGAAAGTAAAATGACTGTATGCTGTAAAATTGAGTAATAGCTGTATCTAAAAATCAGTCCACCCTGGACCTGATTTACATGAACTTCTGTATACTTTGGATATCTTTACTGTGTAAAGTCTTCACTTTGAATTTGATGACAGCATGAAAGCAAAGGAGAAATAAAATCAAAGTAAAAAGCAGTGAATTTTTCAAAGACAACGGCAGATGTGTAATCTGCATTTATAGCCATTTGCCACAAAATACACCTACTATTCAATGAATTTTATAAACTGAAAATATTTTTAAATAATAATTTAGCTTTGGGCAATGTCTTTTGTGCACTTTTCAAGATTTAAAACAATCTATACTTTGGTCCTAAGAATCAAACTTTGACAATGTCAATTGTATTTAAAATTTTTTTTAAATGTAGGAATAGCCATGTAACAAAACAAAAAGAGGCAAAAAGGCAAAACTGTCTTAATCCTAAATTATCATTTTGCCCCACTCATTTTATTTCCACGTCAGTTCAGTTCAGTTCAGTCGCTCAGTCCTGTCCAACTCTTTGCCACCCAGGCCTCCCTGTTCATCACCATCTCTCGGGGTTCACTCTGATTCACATCCATCGAGTCCATGATGCCATCCAGCCATCTCTGTCATCCCCTTCTCCTCCTGCCCCTCATCCCTCCCAGCATCAGAGTCTTTTCCTATGAGTCAACACTTCCCATGAGGTGGCCAAAGTACTGGAGTTTCAGCTTTAGCATCATTCCCTCCAAAGAAATCCCAGGGCTGATCTCCTTCAGAATGGACTGGTTGGATCTCCTTGCAGTCCAATGAACACTCAAGAGTCTTCTCCAACACCACAGTTCAAAAGCATCAGTTCTTCAGCGCTCAGCCTTCTTCACAGTCCAACTGTCATATCCATACATGACTATTAAAAAATCCATATCCTTGACTAGATGGACCTTAGTTGGCAAAGTAATGTCTCTGCTTTGGAATATGCTATCTAGGTTGGTCGTAACTTTTCTTCCAAGGAGTAAGTGTCTTTTAATTTCATGGCTGCAGTCACCATCTGCAGTGATTTTGGAGCCCCCCAAAATAAAGTCTGACACTGTTTCCACTGTTTCCCCATCTATTTCCCATGAAGTGATGGGACTGGATGCCACGATCTTCGTGTTCTGAATGTTGAGCTTTAAGCCAACTTTTTCATTTTCCTCTTTCACTTTCATCAAGAGGCCCTTTAGCTCCTTTTCACTTTCTGCCATAAGGATGGTGTCATCTGCATATCTGAGGTTATTAATATTTCTCCCAGCAATCTTGATTCCAGCTTGTGCTTCTTCCAGTCCAGCGTTTCTCATGATGTACTCTGCATATAAGTTAAATAAACAATGTGACAATATACAGCCTTGACGTACTACTTTTCCTATTTGGAACCAGTTGGTTGTTCCATGTCCAGTTCTAACTGTTGCTTCCTGACCTGTATACAGATTTTTCAAGAGGCAGATTAGGTGTTCTGGTATTCCCATCTCTTTCAGAATTTTCCACAGTTTATTGTGATCCACAGAGTCAAAGGCTTTGGCATAGTCAATAAAGCAGAAATAGATGTTTTTCTGGAACTCTCTTGCTTTTTCCTTGATGCAGCAGATGTTGGCAATTTGATCTCTGGTTCCTCTGCCTTTTCTAAAACCAGCTTGAATATCAGGGAGTTCATGGTTCACGTATTGCTAAAGCCTGGCTTGGAAAATTTTGAGCATTACTTTACTAGCATGTGAGATGAGTGCAATTGTGCGGTAGCTTGAGCATTCTTTGGCATTGCCTTTCTTTGGAATTGGAATGAAAACTGACCTTTTTTAGTCTTGTGGCCACTGCTGAGTTTTCCAAATTTGCTGGCATATTGAGTACAGCACTTTGACAACATCATTTTTCAGGATTTGGAACAGCTCAACTGGAATTCCATCACCTCCACTAGCTTTGTTCATAGAGATGCTTTCTAAGGCCCACTTGACTTCACATTTGAAGATGTCTGACTCTAGATGAGTGATCACATCATCATGATTATCTGGGTCTTGAAGATCTTTTTTGTACAGTTCTTCTGTGTATTCTTGCCACCTCTTCTTAATATCTTCTGCTCCACATACCTGTATGCAATCCATAATGACATCGAAATGTGCTCTAGTTTAATTTTTTCTTTCTTGAATTGTAGGTGTATTTCAGCTAATTATAGTACATTTTTCCTATTTAGCTTCATGTGTGGTAAGACATTTATGGGTCCCATCTTTTCTCCATAACACATTTTGGCATGAATCTTGGCTTCATATCTAAATTGAGGTCTTGATCTCACAGTGGAAGTAGAATATTATTAACACAGTGGTAAGCATGCGTGTGTGCATGCTCAGTCATATCTGGCTCTTTGTGACCCAATGGACTGTAGCTCACCAAGCTCCTCTGTCCATGGGACTCTCCAGGCAATAATATTGGAGTGGATTGACATTTCCTCCTTTAAACTCAAAAATGTTGTCATCTTTCTAGAGCAAATTACTTCTTTCTCATGGGTTCTGAAAACTTTAATAAGTTTTGAGAGTAGGATAAATTCTCTAGAGTAGCTGAAAACTAAACTTCTGTCAATTTGTGTCCATCCTAAGTCAAGCACCAGAACTCTAACACAGTTACCAAAATTCTTCCTGGTGTCTGTAAACAGATCATCTTAATGTACTATCATATGAAAAGTTCCAAAACAACTCTAATTTTATCTGAAGCCTATGTTAGGGGATTTTCTTCCCAAGCAAATTTAGAAGTAATTTAAGTAAGAATTAGTTTGCAAGTATAATGTGAAGTTAATTACTTAAATATTTACATATGATGGAAGTAAAATCAGAGTAAAGATTCTATCTACTTTATGAAAATCAGAATAATACATTTTACCTATTGATTACATTGCTCTATGCCAGGCACTATACTCAATGCTTGGGGCTTCCCCCGTGGCTCAGTGGTAAAGAAACTGCCTGCCAATGAAGGAGATGCAAGAGACACAGGTTCGATCCCTGGGTTAACAAAATCCCCTGGAGGAGGACGTAAAAAAAAAAAAAAAGCCTTTGTGTGTCCACAAAGTTATGCATCCAACAAAAGTGAGGCTGATAAACAGTCTCGCATGTGTCTGTGAGTGGAGAGAGTTGTGGATGCTGGTGAGCACACTAACTTGGTAGTTCATGGTACAGCTTATTTCTGCACCAAACTCAATGCCTTTTTTTCATGGACAAATAGCTTAATGAAATTTCCCAGCTTGCTTTGTGGCACTGTAGCTGAGTTCAACAAGGAAATGTGAATATAGTGAGAAATTTTATTCCCAACCTTTATTCATACACAATTCTCAGACATAATTGCCCAGGTTCTATTCCCTCCTACCCTTTTGATGCAGATAACTGCCAACATCCTGGAAGTCATATGTTAAAGATGAACCAGGCCCAAGACAGAAAGAATCTGCATCCCTGAATCAGTTCTCAAAAAGAGAGCCATAATAAGAAGCACCCATTACATACATTAGTAGTGAGGAATCAATTTTTTCTTGTTTCAGACACTGTAATGTTTATAGTTTAAATAGCTTCCTTATGTCATCAAATCTGCATTCATTCTCCCCTACCTCACAAATCTAACACTCCTGAAGACAGGATGCATAATACAATCAAAGGTGTTTTAAGATTGTCTACTAGCACTTTTTCTTTCATCAAAAAGTAATGTTAGTTCTTACAATCAAGTGTTAGATTTAATGAAATATAGTAATCCACAGGTCATCTTGATTTCAAAATCCATCATCTTAATCTCTGCCTACATTGTGTACCCCCTTAAGTTATGGACTGCATTGGGTATGGTATCTGTTTGGTTCATGGTATTATTGTTTGTTTGAAAGTGAAAGAGGAGAGTGAAAAAGTTGCCTTAAAGCTCAACATTCAGAAAATGAAGATCATGGCATCTGGACTCATCACTTCACAGGAAATAGATGGGGAAACAGTGGAAACAGTGTCAGACTTTATTTTTCTGGGCTTCAAAATCACAGCAGATGGTGACTGCAGCCATGAAATTAAAAGACGCTTGCTCCTTGGAAGAAAAGTTATGACCAACCTAGATAGCATATTCAAAAGCAGAGACATTACTTTGCCGACTAAGGTCCGTCTAGTCAAGGCTATGGTTTTTCTAGTAGTCATGTATGGATGTGAGAGTTGGACTGTAAAGAAGGCTGAGTGCTGAAGAATTGATGCTTTTGAACTGTGGTGTTGGAGAAGACTCTTGAGAGTTCATTGGGCTGCAAGGAGATCCAACCAGTCCATTCTAAAGGAGATCAGCCCTGGGATTTCTTTGGAAGGAATGATGCTAAAGCTGAAACTCCAGTACTTTGGCCACCTTATGGGAAGAGTTGACTCATTGGAAAAGACTTTGAAGCTGGGAGGGATTGAGGGCAGGAGGAGAAGGGGATGACAAACAATGAGATGACTGGATGGCATCACTGACTGGATGGACATGAGTCTTAGTGAACTCTGGGAGTTGGTGATGGACAGGGAGGCCTAGTGTGCTGCGATTCATGGGGTCACAAAGAGTCGGACACGACTGAGAGGCTGAACTGAACTGATTATTGTTTGTTACCAGATTTCATTTCGTTGTTTCTTCCTTCCTGCTCAGTAATTCATGTGGAAAAGAACATGAATGGTTTTATAGACATATTTTTAAACTGTATCCCAGGTGTGTAAGCAAAAATTGATTTTTAAATGTGTTTTCTGCTCTTTAGAAAATCCAAAGCCTGTGATACAAATTGAAGATATTGCACATATTTTCCACAAAAGAAGCTTCCATGTGATCACACATGAAATAAGGCTTGGCACAAATTAAAGCCAATACAATACTGTGAAGTAATTAACCTCCCATTAAAATAAATAAATTTATATTTCTAAAAATAGCATAATAAAAATTTAAACTAACCATTAAAAAAATAAAAAATAAACTGATTTGTATCATAAATTAAAGTACACTTAATGGTAAAAATCACAAAGAGATGAAATACACCTAGCAATAAAGATCAAGTGACCATTTGTTACAGTGAACTTATTCTATGATTGGGCAGCAGAAGCATGGTTAGCATGATAAGAACATAAATCTTGGCTCTGTAATGTCCTCGCTTTGTGAAACTGGGGGTGGTATTTAAGCCTACAAAACCTACTTTTACTCATCTGTAAAATTATAATAATATTTATTTTATAAGTTCATTGTGAAGATTAAAACAGATACATTAATAATAGGTTCCTAGGAAATGCTAGATTCTTCTCCCTTTTATCTTACAGGATTTTCAGTTGACTTTTACATTTATCTTATTTATGACTTAACTGGATGAAAGTGAATGCAAAATTAGCTGCAGTCTCACATTGCTTGCTTCAATAAAAAAAAAGTGAAAGCAAATCTAAACTTTTCCCTGTGTGCCTCATTAGCTCAGTAAAATCTAATTTTCACTAATTTCTTTCTCTTCCTATGGGAAAGACCAAGTGATTACTGGAATTCATAGTCACATTTCAAAATTTTTTCATACCTCTCTGGACTTGTACTTTGTAACAGAGAACCTGAATTTGATTTTTTATTTTAGGCTGCAGAGGTAAAGGAAAGTTGATGGCATATTTTCAGGAGAAATGGCAGAAATATCTTTCACTATTTGTGAAATTTTCTCAAAGTTGCTAAAACCTCACAAAGGAATTGGATACATTCTCATATCTGTGGACAAAGAAATAGGCCACTGGCAAAAGAAGAGGCCATAACAACTCCCCTGAGGTAGCTATACTTTTTTTTATTAAATGGGGAAAAATAAACTGCTGAATTGGGTGGCAAGCTAGCTGTGACAATGTTGTTGCTCTTTTAGTTACTAAGTGCCATGTGACTCTTTGTGACCCCATGGACTGTAGCCCACCAGGCTCCTCTGTCCATGAAGTTCTCTAGGCAAGAATACTGGAGTGGGCTGCCATTTCCTTCTCCAGGGGATCTTTGCAACCCAAGGATCAAACCCACATCTCCTGCATTGCAGGCAGATTCTTTACCACTGAGCCACCTGGGAAGCCCATCTGTGACAATACTACCTACTTAATATGGGCTAGCAGATATAGCTAGAAAATGCATTTTTACAAATAGTTATAATGGTGTTTTTCGTAGTAATGTTAGTCACTCAGTCATGTCTAACTCTTTGCAACCCCATAGACTGTAGCCCACCAGGCTCCTCTGTCCATGGAATTTTTTAGGCAAGAATACTGGAGTGGGTTGCCATGCCATTCCCCAGGGGATCGAACCTGGGTCTCCTGCATTGCAGGCAGATTCCTTACAATCTGAGCCAATAGGGAAGCTCTTCCATGTTAGAAGTTTCATATCCTTTAATATACTGATGCTAAGAAATTTTAAAAAGCGGTAACGTTCTTTTCACAAAATGTATTAATGGAGAAACAATCACATCACAGTTTTCCATTGAAGATGAGGTTCTGGAGAAAGAGAGATCACTGTGTGCTGTGAATGATTTAAGAGCAAAACAATGATTATAGCGAATTTCTTACCTGATAGTTCCGTTGGTAAAGAATCTGCCTGCGATGCAGGAGACCCTGGTTCAATTCCTGGGTGTTGAAGATCCAATGGAGAAGGGATAGGCTACCCTTTCCAGTATTCTTGGGTTTCCCTGGTGGCTCAGCAGGTAAAGAATTCACTTGCAATGGAGGAGACCTGGCTTCGATCCCTGGTTGGGAAGATCCCCTGAAGAAGGGAAAGGCTACCCACTCCAGTATTCTGGCCTGGAGAATTCCATGGACTATGTAGTCCATGGGGTTGCAAAGAGTCAGACACAACTGAGTCACTTTCACTTTCACTTCACTTTCTTCTTTAGCAAGGAGTACTGATTTAAGGCACAATATAAGTAAGCTTATGAACTTTCAGTAATATTGGAAGCAGAAACCATTAGGAAAAGATGGCAATAACTATGAATTCATTAGATAAGAACCTAAGAGTATTATCATTTGGATATTATAAGACGTGAGAAAGACTGAGGAGGTTAGATTTGTCATTACTTAAAGTAGTGTTTCTGTTAAATTATAATACAATATTTGATATAATAATTATATTTACATTCAGACAAGTACAAAAATAACTGTACAGAAAAATTAGTTTTCATGACTGAGCTGACTCTTGTGATCAACAGTCAGATCAAGAAATAGAACATTATCACGTATCCTCCATTGTCCTGCTTAGAGTCCCTGTCTCCCTTCAAAAGACACCTTTCTTTAGCGTCACTAGGTTTGCTAATTTTCAGCTTCGTATAAGTAAATTTATATGGCTTAATATTATCAGACTAATCCATGCAGTAATTTATTCACTTCCTTCGATTTCTAATGGTCTATGATGGCTCAGATGGTAAAGCGTCTGTCTACAATGCAGGAGACCAGGGTTCAATCCCTGGGTTGGGAAGATCCCTTGGAGAAGGAAATGGCAATCCACTCCAGTACTATTGCCTGGAAAATCCCATGGACAGAGGAGCCTGGTAGGCTATGGTCCATGGGGTTGCAAAGAGTCGGACACGACTGAGCAACTTCACTCACTCACTCACAGTATCTTTATCCATTCTGCTATTGATAAGCATCAGGGTTCTTTATATTTGGGGATCCTTTCAAATTGTATTGCTATGGATATTTTTAATGCATACCTATTGTGAACATATATACACAATTCTTGGACTGTATATTCAGGGCTATAATACTGAGTCATAATATGTGTACATGCTTAGTGTTCAGATATACTTAAATTTCCAGCATGGTTATACTAATTTATACTTCTGACAGCAACATTTGACAGCTGTTACCAACAACTGATGATACTACATTAAAAATAGCATCCAGTTTAATGGAAATGTGATTATCAGTTCAGTTCATTTCAGTCA
>SJYC01112167.1:0-15089 GCA_006408675.1 Madoqua kirkii | reverse complement strand
AGTATTATTTCCCAGTTTAGAATTGCTTGGATATATTTATTGATTGTATTTCTTTATCATTTAGTCAGGTTTATTACAAATAACTATCAGGGTGATCCAAATCTATGGCTAAACTTAGATTACTTATTTTCATTTTATGTCATAATTTATTTCTCATCCATATAAAATTTCACCACTTGAGTAAATTGTTTAAAATTCTTCACAGATATGCAATATGAGGAAAATCAAAGCTGCATAGAGGTAACCATAATTATTAGCAACTATTGAGTATAAATTATTTAACCAACTTGTTTTTACACATCAGTAAAGGCTTTGAGTGCACTTAGTTTGTCAAAAATGTTTAAAGGCAGTTTGCATTTATATTCCAGTGCACTGATTCTAAAGGTCATTTTTCTGAAGCATGCATGAAAGACAAAAAGACAAAGAAAATCCATTTATTCTCATATTACCCTTTCATCAAAACTAGTACTGGATTGCCATAGGGAAATAACGATATTGGTGACATTTTCTGAGACAATGACACCTATTTCATCTGGAACTTTTAATATTTTAAATTGAAGAGGTAGAAGAAAAAATAATATCTAACATTTAACATTGCATCACTCTATCATCCAGGCTCTCCACAGGAAACAGATTTCACACACAAACAGGGTATATTTAAAATATATCTGAAAACATATTAGTCAAAAGACTATTTACAAAGTGTGAGCAATTCAGCAAACCGAAAAGTTTGGATGAAGCCCACTCAGGGCTAGCAAGAACTGTTAGTAGTCATATAGCTGAAGAGGTAAAAGGATTGCTCAGTTACTAGAACTGGGAAATGTAACTCTTGTTGGAAGATGGGCTCCTGGGGAGGAGCTGTGGTGTTTAACAGACTCAGCGGGAGTCAGTTTAATATGTACACCAATCTTAATGTCCTCCTTCCATCCTATCTTTACAAGTGTTTCCTGCTGATTAAATCCAACCTTATGGGAAAGGAGCCCATCGATGCATTCTATAAAGTTAATTTCCTGGGAAACAGAATAAGGTGGGAAAGGGTGAAGAGAAGACCTGGAGGTGCAAATAAAAATATCCAACTCAGTCCACCCTTTTTGCTTCTCAATAACTACTCTCATTATTTTTCTTCATGAAAAATGTGTGTACCAATACAAAATATCCTAAGCTCTCATTTAATAATAATATGATAGCACTGCAGATAAATTTCCACCTAAAGCATGAGTTTTTAGCCACCACCATGTCATAGCATAGGGGGAGAGAAAGAAAGATTTAATATGAAACCTAGCTTTAACAGTCCCACTTCTATACCTGCTGTCTTTCAACACCCATTTATTATTCCTTTTACCCTATGCAATTACCTAGAATGGGTGCAATTCTTTAACAAGTGGAGTGGCCCAAACCTTGATTCTTGAGATCTGAGTCCTCTTGGCCCCATCTTTATTAGACTCCTGAGTGTTCCATTACCTACTGTAGGGTAAAATGCTAAAAGGTACTGAAAGTTCAGGGAATCCTCTGGTTTCAAACGTTGTCTTTCTTGTCATATTGTCACAGCAGCCAGCTGCTTTCTCCTTGGTAATGAAGATCAATCTCTTCATCAGGATATTGACCCTTTTGTGTGCATGACATGATGAGCCAGAGAGCAATTTCAGTTTTTGGTATTTTTTGTTAAAGGAGCATAAAACTTTCTTCCCTAGTAGAAGAATTTCTACCTTGGAGATCAGGATGTTTAAAGCCACTAAAATAAAGGTCATGGAAACAGAAAGCAAAAATTCTTCCAGTGATTTACTGTATGCAGTAGTAAAAAAAAGAACACCCCCAACTCTAACCTCATAGTTTCCCTAATATAAGTACTCTAGCTATAGTAAGGGAGAACCAGAGTGTCTTTCAGTTTATGGCATATATTACATGGTAAATGGAGAATGTCATGACCTTAAAGAGACTTGTCTGCCAGTCAGTGCTGTAACTACACTTTCAGCAGGCTGTTTCACTATTCTATAAAGCCAGCTGCAATTGAATCATGAGCGTGTGCTAAGTAAATTTCATGGATGCCAGCTCATTGCTTCACTTCTTTGCCATACAAATGAATAGCATACACTCATTGGTGGTGATGTTATGTGCCATGTTAGAGAAAAGATATCTGAAAGTCTGTGAATAGTGTCATTGGCAGAAGTATTACAAATAGGAAGGCATGTTTGCATCTATCTATCTAGCTATCCCTGGGGACAATTAACCTGCTACCAGCTGGATACCTATTTTTCTTGGGAAATCATACACTATCAGGTGATGAGCATTAGCCTCTGTTCCACAGTAGCCAGTGCAGCTTCAGCGAGGATAATACTAAGCCACTGACACTATCCATGGCTTTTATGCCAAACCCCATGACAGCTTCATATGTGGCTCTATCCAGCAAGCAGAAAGATATTCGGGAAAGAGTCAGGGAAATCATCTGAAGGGTCATAGTCTCCATCCTTTTGTTTAAAACCTTCTCTGAAATGAATCTACTCTGATGATCATTTATAACAAACACAATTCCCTTCTTCATTGATACCTATACCAAGAAGTTGATTCAATTACATCTTGTCCAGACTTAACAGAAGTCTTGCAAATCTTGTTCTTTTCAAAGCCTTGACAGATCATCCAACCCATTAGCATGTTGTTGTTCATTCGCTAAATTGTGTCTGACTTTTGTGATCCCACGGACTGCAGCACACCAAGCTTCCCTGTCCTTCACTTTTTCCCAGAGTTACACTCAAACTCATGTTCATTGAGTCAGTGATGTCATCCAGTCATCTCATCCTCTGCTGCCCATTTCTCCTCCTGCCTTCAGGCTTTCCCAGCATCAGGGTCTTTTCCAATGAGTTGGCTCTTCACATCAGGTGGCCAAAATATTAGAGCTTCAGTTTCAGCATCAATCCTTCTAATGAATATTCAGGACTGATTTCCTTTAGGATTGACTGACTTGATCTCCTTGCAGTTCAAGGAACTCTCAAGAATCTTCTCCAGCATCACAATTTGAAAGCATCAATTCTTCAGCACTCTTTATGATCCAACTCTTACCTTTACACAGTCTCTCCCTTTACATGAGACAAATAGACGTGCTGCCCCAAGTTTGTCCACTAAGAGGATTTCCCTCTACTGAAACTTTTAGTTGTTCCCTGAGTAGGGCCATAATACACTGGCTACCCTCTGCTGGGTGCTGTCAGATGCCGTGCCAGTGACTGCTTCCTTTGAAATACCAGGTGCTCATAGAGAATTCCTTGTGAAGCCTGAGACATGACATGAAGGAGGAACAGTAAAACAAAAGGAACAGTTACACAAGGTGTCTAAGGTACCTGTTTTTCCATTGTATTTGTTTCCTCCGATTCATCTTTGTTTTGTTCTTAGACTCTTCACCTTTAGTTTTCACTGGAATGTTGAACTATACACCATTGTTTGACTTAGTGAATTAGATTATCCACAAATCATTATAGGCACTTTAGTTCATGCTTTTCTCTGGAGTTTTATTATCAGGAGTTTGGATTCTAAAAACAACCCAAGAATCACTTTTCCAATGACTTTTGAGGTTGGCAGATGGGACATTTAATGCTGGGAATATCTAGATCCGTCTGCATAAGGGAACATCTATGATGTTGAACCCACACAAATTTAATCCCTGAAAGGAGAGCATGATCATAGTATAAGACTCAAACTGAGTCTGAGCCATAGTCTCCTCTTAAGGTCTCCCAGAGGATCCATTACAATTTTCTGTTTTTTTGTTTTGTTTTGTTTTGTTTGTTTGTTTTAATACTGCAGGGACTGTCAGCTTTTCTATAAAGGAACAAATAGTAAATATTTAAGGCTTCACAGGCATACAGTTTCTGTATGTATCACAGCTATCTGTCTGTATCACCATAGCACAAAAGCATCTGTAGACAATAAGTGAAAGAAGAACTGCAGCTCTAGTTCAAAAAAATCTGCTCTGTGGATAGGGAATTTAGATTTCTTGTAATTTTCACAAGTCATGAAATATTACTCTTGATATTTGTTTCAACTATTTAAAAATAATGTAGAATTTATTCTTAGCTCACAGTTCAGTTCTATTCAGTCACTGAGTCCTTTCCTACTCTTTGTGACCCTATGCAATGTAGCACAACAGGCTTCCCTGTCCATCACCAACTCATGAAACTTACTCAAACTCATATCCAGTGAGTCAGTGATGCCATCCAACCATCTCATCCTCTGTTGTCCCCTTTTCCTCCTGCCTTAAATCATTCCAGGTGTCAGGGTCTTTTCCAGTGAGTCAATTCTTTGCATCAAGTGGCCAAAGTATTAGAGTTTCAGCTTCAGCATCAGTTCCTCCAGTGAATATTCAGGCCTGATTTCCTGGATCATAGAAAAAGCAAGAAAGTTCCAGAAAAATATCTAGTTCTGCTTTATTGACTATGCCAAAGCCTTTGACTGTGTGGATCACAATAAACTGTGGAAAATTCTGAGAGAGATGGGAATACGAGACCACCTAACCTGCCTCTTCAGAAACCTGTATGCAGGTCAGGAAGCAACAGTTAGAACTGGACATGGAACAACCGACTGGTTCCAAATAGGAAAAGGAGTACATCAAGGCTGTATATTATCACTCTGCTTATTTACCTTATATGCAGAGTACATCATGAGAAATGCTGGACTGGAAGAAACACAAGCTGGAATCAAGATTGCCAAGAGAAATCTCAATAACCTCAGATATGCAGATGACACCACCCTTATGGCAGAAAGTGAAGAGGAACTAAAAAGCCTCTTGATGACAGTGAAAGAAGAAAGTGAAAAATTTGGCTTAAAGCTCAACATTTAGAAAATGAAGATCATGGCATCCGGTCCCATCACTCAATGGGAAATAGATGGGGAAACAGTGGAAACAGTGTTAGACTCTATTTTAGGGGGGCTCCAAAATCACTGCTGATGGTGACTGCAGCCATGGAATTAAAAGACACTTACTCCTTAGAAGAAAAGTTATGACCAACCTAGCTAGCATATACAAAAGCAGAGACATTACTTTGCTGACTAAGGTCCATCTAGTCAAAGCAATGGTTTATCCAGTAGTCATGTATGGATGTGAGAGTTGGACTGTGAAGAAGGCTGAGTGCTGAAGAATTGATGCTTTTGAACTGTGGTGTTGCAGAAGACTCTTGAGAGTCCCTTGGACTGCAGAGAGATCCAATCAGTCTGTTCTGAAGATCAACCCTGGAACTTCTTTAGAAGGAATGATGCTGAAGCTGAAACTCCAGTACTTTGGCCACCTCATGCGAAGAGTTGACTCATTGGAAAAGACTCTGATGCTGGGAGGGATTGGGACAAGAGAAGAAGGGGATGACTGAGGATGAGATGGCTGGATGGCATCACTGTCTCGATGAACGTGAGTCTGAGTGAACTCCGGGAGTTGGTGATGGACAGGGAGGCCTGGATTGCTGCAATTCATGGAGTCACAAAGAGTCAGACATGACTGAGCAACTGAACTGAACTGAACTGAGACTGGTTTTATGTCCTTGCAGTCCAAGTGACTCTCAAGAGTCTTCTCCAACACCACAGTTCAAAAGCATAAATTCTTCAGTGCTCAGCTTTCTTTATAGTCAAAATCTCACATACATGACTACTGAAAAACAATACTTTTGATTAGATGGCCCTATGTTGGCAAAGTAATGTTAGCTCACAGTCCACACATAAACAGATGATGGGCCAGATTGGGCCCACAGGCTGTAGTGTGACACCATGATCTATGGGGACATGAGGCCCAAGTAACAAGGCAACTTGAACTGCTGGCTTACCTGCTGAATATGTGGTTCTAGCAATAGCTTCAGGTCTTCTCAAACTAACAGTTTTGTCAATTTCTCAGTAAAAGTATTGAAGTAGCATACCAAATTGTGGTATAAGTTGACTTCAAAATCCAAAAGCATCATAAAACCTGGTTACTTTTTCTTGGTGGTAAATATTTAAAAACAAAACAAAACAAAAACTCTCATTTAGAAAGGATAGTTTGATATGATGAATTCAGTCTCCCAGCAATTTCAGCAATGTGTCAGGCCCCTAAACATCAACAGAGTTTTTATCTCTCATCCTTCGGCTTGCATAAATCCCACTGGGGCATCTAGAATATTTACTGCTTCCTGATCGCTTCATCTATCTAGCATATCAACCTCAATATAAATAGTAACATGATGATCTATTGGTACATCAATAGTTCAAGATGCTTTACAGATACTTTTTCCAATTAAAAATCTGTTGAGTTTCATTAGGCCTCAAATATAAGTCAGGATATTGGTTTAGTTGATATAACACTAGCTTGTTATTATAGCACTTATTTCTCTGTTTTGTATGTGATAGGTACAGTTGACTTTTATGGGTTTGAACTGTATAGTTCCACTTATATGTGGACATTTTTTTTTCAATAGTAAATACTATGTGATCTGAGGTTGGCTGAATCCATAAACTCAGAACTGAGGGCCAGTTATAAGTTACTTATAGAGTTTGGACTACACAAAGGGTCCCCGTAATGCTCACATTGTCAAGGGTCAACTGTATGTAAGAGTCAAGGCACAATAGACTAAATGCTAGGTTGGGACCTTATATTTCCCCATTTTGTTAATGACCTCTGCTTGAATGTTGCTCTTATCTCCATAATTCATCACTAAGTTGGTATACCATTCTTCAGGAAGGAGTGAGGATAAAATGATGAGCGTGTTCATTCCTTTTCATGGGACAACCTAGGAAATGAACATGTTGCTTCTATTAATATCCCATTGGCTAAAATATAGTCACCAGGCCTGAAATAGCAATAGCAAAGAATGCTGCTAACATATCTTTAGTTGGCTCCCTAAGTGCCCAGACTTCAAGATTCTAATCTTAATGAATTATTAGTATTATTATTATATAGAAACAAGGTTTGTAAAAAGAATTCTAAGTTCTAGTCAAATAACTGTGCTGCTGCTGCTGCTAAGTCACTTCAATCATGTCTGACTCTTTGTGACCCCATAGACGGCAGCCCACCAGGCTCCCCTGTCCCTGGGATTCTCCAGGCAAGAACACTGGAGTGGGTTGCCATTTCCTTCTCCAATGCATGAAAGTGAAAAGTGAAAGTGAAGTCGCTCAGTCATGTCCAACTCTTAGTAATCTCATGGGCTGCAGCCTACCAGGCTCCTCCGTCCATGGGATTTTCCAGGCAAGAGTACTGGAGTGGGGTGCCATTGCCTTCTCCACTAATAACTATGATTCAGTCATAAATATGACTAACTTTAACAGAAACAATTGTCTTATTGAATAATAGAATATTAGAACTAGAAAGAAATTTTGAGATGATTTAACTCTGAGCATTTATTCACTTTAGAATAAACTGAATCTCAGAAAAAAAAATTAATTAAAGTAGCAGAGTTACTTCCTGGCAGACCTGAGGTTACATCTCAGATCTTCTCTGGTGGGTAAGTTAGTAAAGAATCTGTCTGCAATGAGGGAGACCTGGATTCGATTCCTGGGTTGGGAAGATCCCCCTGAGGGCATGGCAACTCACTCCAGTATTTTTGCCTGGGAAATCCCTATGAACAGAGAAGCCTGAGGGGCTACAGTCCATGGGGTCACAAAGAGTTAGACACACCTGAGCGACTAAGCACAGCACAGCACAATCCTACTTTATAATCTCTCTTCTTATCATGTTATATCTAGGTTCTGTGTAAGGATGAAAAGGTGGATAAGGTGTAGACTTAGACCTAGATAGTTACACACTGGAACCAAGAATATAATAAGAAAACATACATACAAATAATTAAGGATAAATCAAAGCATAATAAAATAAATGATTTTATATAATGTTGAAACAAACAAAAAGCAATGCATCTCCATGTGTAAAAACTAGAATGTTTATACCTATCTATTGAATTAAGTATATATTTGTAGTAAGGTTATAGTAATCACATTTTTAAAATAAGCAAAAATCCTTGTTCTCTAGAATAGTACAAATTATTTTTCCAGGTTCAATAAGTATTTTTTAATTTTATCTTAATTTTTATTTTGTATTGGAGTATAGCCAATTAATGTGATAGTTTCAGATGCACAACAAAGAGACTCATTTCACATATATACATGTATCCATTCTTCCCCCAAACTCCCCTCCTTTCAAGGTTCCCACATTACATTGAGCACAAATTACTTTAAATTGGACTACACTGGACTAGAAATGTAGGCACTAAACTAAGACAAAATTTAATTCATAGTGATGTATCCAAGACTTAATTAGCAACAGCCTTTATATGTCTCCAAAAATGTTCATAGTTTGTTTATATGACCAACATCTACTATAGTCAAATACTATTCAAAGCGAAAGTGAGAGTCTCTCAGTCATGTCTGACTCTGTGACCCCATGGGACTATACAGTCCATGGAATTCTCCAGGCCAAAATACTAAAGTGGGTAGCCTTTCAGTTCTACAGGGGATCCTCCCAACCCAGAGGTCAAACCTAGGTCTCCCACATTGCAGGTGGATCCTTTACCATCTGAGCCACAAGGGAAGCCAAAGAATACTTGAGTAGGTAGCCTTTCCTTTCTCCAGGGAATCTTCCCGACCCAGGAATCAAACCTCAAACCGGGATCTTCTGCATTGCAGATGTATTCTTTACCAACTGAACTATCAGGAAAGCCCTAATACTATTCAAAGTATTATATTTAAACTGATGAATGCCACAGAATTGTATCTTCAAGTAAGAGAATGGAATTTAGAGACTTCAAAAAGTCAGTACAGATAAAGTGTTTAGAGTGTGCCTAAGCATATTGAAAGTGCTATGTAATTATTTGATATTATATTGCTTTTTTATCATAATGAGTATTCATTCTATTATTTTGCTGATATTTGATAGATACCTTCTAATCATCAAGACATCTATAGGGTCCCATTGCAGTAACAATTACTCCCACATGTAAATGCTCTCACATGAATAAGTATATTCATTAGTTGGTCATGTTTGACTAACTTCTTGTGATGCTAACTGTATGATATCATGACTGGTAAATCATGTAGTTACAGCAGCCATGTGGATAGGGAATATATTATAAAATTATAAATAAAATTATAAATTATACAATGTTATAAATACAGTGTATATCAAATCTGCAGAGAAAGTTGTGGCTAAGATTCTTTCAGAAATAAGCTATTTCACCATATATTTTTCTAGAGTGTGGTGCATGAACTGAAACTTAAAAGACTAAGGATCTTGCCAGACATACAGGTCAGGAAGGGCAAGAAAGTGGTGGGACCAGAGTGGAGCTTGAATATTCCACAGAAGGAGGCAATAATAAGGAGAAGCATGATGACTCTGGAGAGCTTTTGTAGCCTGGGATACAATTCTGAACAGGATGAGAGGTGAGGAATGAAGGGAATGCAAAAGCCAGTTCTGGCCAAGGCAGAAAGTGAAACTTTCCTCCAGTCAAACAGTAGCCATTCAGTGGGACGTAAAATAACAAGATCGGCCTTTTAGAGAAAGTCCTCTATATCCATGTAAGATAAAGATTAAAGTAGCAAAACTTGGAGCAAGAAAACTCGTTATATGACAGTATTGAAGTTTAAAAGATGAAAAGTGTCCAAACCAAAACAGTAGGCAATAAGAATGCAGATTTTCTTGGGGAAAAAAAAAAACACACACACACACATATGGCTGTTAAGTCTCAGGTTAAATTTAAGATGTGTTTCCAGTCATTTTAGGAACAAAGGATAATATGTAGAATATCTCCTACATAAACATGGGTGTTAATTTGGATAAAACACTCTCTCTCTCTCTTTCTCTCTCTCTCTCTCTTTCTCTCTCTCTCTCTCTCTATATATATAATGTATAAATTGCAGCATCTTATGGAAGATATATTTTCTTTTCAATTATTAAGGAAATAGAATACCATTCAGCTCTGGCAAAATGACTTGTAGGTTAGTTAGTAGGCACTTTGTGATCTGAAGTGTATGTCAGCTGATTTTGGTCAATTCTACAGGCAAAACTCATCTTCAGTGTTCAGAGTAAATCCATTAATAGTGTTAAACTGTAGGGAACACTGGTGGCAATAACAGTACATTCTAAATGGCTTTGCTTTAAGTCATGAAAATCCAGAAAAATATAAGCTGACATACACTTCAGCTTTTTTTCTTAGGGTCTCATAAGGCTGAAATAAAAGTATCAGCCAGGGTAAAAGCTCTTGTTAGACAACACTTGAAAAAATGGAATTTTCTGCCTGTGGAGGCACTGAGAAATAATCTGCTTTAAAGAAGCTCATCCAACTTGGCAAAATCCAGTTCCTCATGGCTATAAGTTTAAAGCCCTTATTTCCTTTATGAATCTCAGCTAGCAGCCTGTCTGGCATCCCAGGATCACCTCTCTAGTCCTTTCCACAAAGCTTTCTACCCACATGCTTAAGCCACCGATGGTGGACCAAGTCCTATTCCTGCTCCACTGAGTCCTGGCTTATTCTTCTGCGTCCCGCTGGAGAAAAAGCTCTACTTTTAAAGGGCTCATGTGATTGAACTGCAACCACTTGGATAATCTTCCTTTTGATTAATTCAAAAGTAACTGCTTAGTAACCTTAATTGAATCTGCAAAATCCTCTTTGCCATCAACAGCATAATCACCAGTTCCTGAGATTACAGAGAAACCAGGGTGAGAGGCTCACTCTAAAAATTTACCTACCACATGGAACATTTGTTACCTTTGTAAAAGAATTTAAAATTTTTCAAGATCTTCTAAATGTAATGTTTTCACATTTATCTGATTTTGCTATGTATTGTTATCCTATGGATATCATAAATTCCATTTTCTCAAGTTTGACATCTCACTTTCACTATATTAACACTTTGCTATAATTCAAGACTTACTGACAGTTTATTTTTGGTTTTGAAAATGCTTTTTCATCAGGCTATGTGGGAGATGCAGATAAGTCTGGTCTTCAGGGTATTGGCAGGATCCCCCTGCCCTGACTCAAGGCACTTAACGGTAACCTTGCAGTATGCCCTACAACTTAGTCCAAGCATCCCACTCAATGCTTTAGTCTTTGGCCAGATTCCCTGGTCCACTCAGTCTAAGGAGAGGTAGTCTGTGAAACTTCCCAGGCAAAGTGGCTCCAAGTGACTCCCTCTCCACTCAACTTTCCTATTTAAGCCTGTTCCCCTATTGCTTGTGACTGCTTCCAGGTCTGTTTCTCATCATATCCAAACATACCTGCTTTCTAGCTTTCAGGAACTCCTCAACATGGCTTTCTTTATTGTTTTATTGTGATATGGGTTTATTCTGTCATTTCATAGGATTTTGAAAGGGCAAGAGGCTTATCATCTTGATCCTCTCATAGAACATTCACTTCATTAAAAAACACCTTGTTGTAGCAAGCAGTACAAAGATGTTAAAGACATAATTGATTATTTGCTTCTAAAGGAAGAAATACTAAGTAGAGAATGTATTTACTCAGTTATGCATTCAATAAATACATATTCTGTTTCTTCATGTTTCCATATATTGTGGTGCTTAGATAAAATGACAACAAATATAGGCATAGTTCCTGCCCTAATGGAGATTACAGAGTAAAGATGATGCATAAAAATAGACAAGTGTTCATAATTAGGCATGGTAAGTATTGTTATAGGTGGAATGTAGCAGGCTAGGGGAACACAACATAGGTTAAAATACTTTAGATGTGGCAGAAAGGGAACAGTCATGAAAGAATTGCTCTCCTCTGAAGTCTGGAAAAAAGCAAACAACAAAAGGTATTACTCTGATAAAGCTGATATTCTATGGAGATGTGTGTCTCTGATTTGAAGTTCTGTCCTTCTAAATGCATAGATTTTTTTTTGGTTCTGGCCTGGGGACTCAGTCTTCAGGCCTATTTCAGTTAACTCTAGATAAGAATATAGTTTTATTACAATTTGTTATGTGCCAAGGCCATATTGATATGTATGACATCTGCTTACATTCCTATACAAAAAGTGAATCCATAAATTCTTTTAATCAGTTATTAACTCTTAGGAACAATTATATGCAAAGCATTGTGTAACTATATGAATATGTATGCTTACATACAAATACTTGGCCCATTGAAATATAAGAAAAAATAGAAACAAAAAGTAAAATTTACCCCTGAAAATCTAATCAAGAGTGAGTTATAATCTATTGATTAATTCTTTTGTATCACCTTTGGTTTCTAAAAGAAAGTAAAATTTCTGAACATAATATATAATTTTCTGAAAAGATCCCAATGGTTCTCAAAGGAATCAAACTACATCCTAACTACATGGTTGAAAAATAAAATCAAAATTCCTTAGCAATATAAGAAAGGAAATACCTTTATAGAAGTATTTTATCAAGTGAAGGTTTTCTTTCCTTATTGAATCAGAGCTGTATTTAATCAAGGCCTGAGTGGACTGCCAACTTTCTTTTTATGTTTTACAAGAGAAAAGGGATCCAAAAATATATTTCTGTTTCTTAGTACATTCTAAGTCACTGATGTTTCAAATCTCAACTAAAATTGTTTTATAGATTAATTCAAGTGGAGGGATGAAGAAATATTTCTTATAACTGAAACAAAATAACAGTGAATTATCAGCTTGGGTTCTATGTATGGAAAAAGAGATGATAACAGATCTGGTTTTAATAGTTTAATTATTGTATAATTGATATACAAAAACTGCAAATATTTTAATGTGTACAATGTAATGAATTTGAACATACATACACAAGCACCACAGTCAAGGTCATGAATAGATTTAACACCTTCCAGATTTTCCTTGTGTCCTGTTATTATTGTTGTGTTTGTTTTGATGTGTGTTGTGTTAAGAACAGTTACCATGCTATTGGCCCTCTTGACAAATTTTGAAGTGAAAGCGGTCTGTTCTTTAACCTTTGTTTGTAAAGATAGAAGACCCCTCTAGATGATCCAAAATCCTGCCCAGAGTGTGACAAACTGTTGGACTATCTCTTGATTACCCATCAGTGACAAGTAAAACTTTGCTTGCCATCACCCTTGTGAAGTTTACTGAAATGAAATTTCAAGGCTGCTCCTAAATTAACATATAGCTAAATAAGTTCTAAAACAGAAATAGATTATATATTGAACTTTGCACAATAATAAATTACAGGTTTAACTGCCTGAAGCAATTGTATATATGACCCTATTTTATGGCAGTTATCTTTATGAAACCAATTCAAATGGGAAATCCAGGATATCTTTTTGAATGAAGAAATGGAACATAAACTTGATTTAATCTTGCAGGAGTGTACTGGCTGTTCATAGATTTTTATTTTTTTTTACGTATGAGAAATATACGTGGTTAAACAGGTGTTAAATTCAATGAACAAAAAGCCTTGTCATGGCTTTTCACAAGAAGAATATTATTCCTCAAAAGAATCAAAAACTTTCTACTCACTACACTGTATACCACAAAATAACACTACAAAAACCAAAGAGATTAACTTTTGAATTGCATAATTCTTTGGTGGGTTTATTTCATTGTATTTCATTTACCTTAAGCCATTCACTATAAGCTGCACCATTGTTTTACACCTATACCAACAATAAGGAAAAAATAGTGCCAATTAAAGGATAACTGTTTTAAAAACTGTCTTAATGCAGGAAATAGTCACAGTAACTCTTCCTCTACTCTGGAGTTTTGGGAAAGGCTTCTGACTTTTGCTATACTGCGATGAGCAATAGTCTACTCCTGGTCTTAAAAACAAAAGTTAAACAGCTTCTTGAGGATATCTTTTTCCCTGAGATCCTATGAACATTTGGCTGCTGCTTTGCAAGAAAATGATGAATTATAGTCCTTTTTTAGTTATGAACATTTGTTTCACAAATATCAAATTTACCCCCATTGATCATTTTTCATGCCTTCATGAGTAGATAGTAGCGTTTTCATTTAATGCCAAATCATGGGGTAATTCTTTACAGACATTTTCAATGGCAATTACACTTAACATGGTTTGTGACAACAGGTTATATAACTCCATTAAAAAGGAGAAAAATATATAGGTGTATCTAAATATGTCCAAACACAAGTAATGAAACTATGTCACATCTGGCACCTAACCCAAAGTGATTATAAGAGGATGTCAACTGTAATCCATATCTCAGCTTCAGGTCAACATTCACACACAACACACACACACACAAATATACAGCTAAAAGGAAATAAAGTATGATGGAAAAGCATCCTAACATTCTAAATTTTGATTCCCTGAAGTTCTTTGTAATTAATTTTGGTCCTCACTTCCTAGCATTTGTTACGTGGCTATAAAACTTTTATCTTTACCCTTGTTCTTTTCAAAACTAAGTATCTAAGCACTAAAATGAGAAAAGAAAAAAAACATTTCAGTCACTTCCTATGCAGTGAAGGCTAGTGATTAGAAGTTTTTGTTTTCTGAAATTTTTTTGGAGAATGCAGGAAACATAACAGAACTTTAAAGGGGCATCACATTTGAAAAGATTCCATAAGATTCAACTAATCAAATGAGTCATTCATCCATCTTTCCCAGAAGCCCCTGATAACTCCCATAGAGTCCTATGGGTGAGAGATTTGCAACCTGTCCCCTAGTGGCCTGAGGTCTGTGTTAGCTACTTCGGCAACCAAAACAAAATATCAAAGAATGGGTGGCTTCAACAAAAGAAATTAACTTTCCTTACATTTCTGTAGGTTCAGTTAAGTTCAATTTAGTAATTCCATTGTGTCCGACTCTTTGTAATCCCATGAACTGCAGCACAACAGGCCTCCCTGTCCATCACCAACTCCCGGAGTTCACTCAAACTCACTCATGTCCATCGAGTCAGTAGTGCCATGCAGCCATCTCATTCTCTGCCATCCCCTTCTCCTCCTGCCCCCAGTCGCTCCCAGCATCAGAGTCTTTTCTAATGAGTCAACTTTTTGCATGAGGTAGCCAAAGTACTGGAGTTTCAGATTTGGCATCATTCCTTACAATGAGGGCTTCCCTGGTGGCTCAGAGGTTAAAGCATCTTCCTCCAATGCGGGAGACCTGGGTTCGATCCCCGGGTTGGGAAGATCCCCTGAAGAAGGAAATGGCAATCCACTCCAGTATTCTTGCCTGGAGAATCCCATGGACG
>SJYC01112166.1:0-10660 GCA_006408675.1 Madoqua kirkii | reverse complement strand
CCTCCAATGCGGGAGACCTGGGTTCGATCCCCGGGTTGGGAAGATCCCCTGAAGAAGGAAATGGCAATCCACTCCAGTATTCTTGCCTGGAGAATCCCATGGACGGAGGAGCCTGCTAGGCTACAGTCCACGGGGTCACAAAGAGTCGGACACGACTGAGCGACTTCACCATCACCTTCCAATGAAGACCCAGGACTAATCTCCTTTAGAATGGACTGGTTGGATCCCCTTGCAGTCCAAGGGACTCTTCAAGAGTCTTCTCCAACACCACAGTTCAAAAGCATCAATTCTTCAGCACTCAGCCTTCTTCACAGTCCAACTCTCACATCCATACATGATTACTGGGAAAACCATAGCCTTGACTAGATGGACCTTTGTTGGCAAAGTAATGTCTCTGCTTTTTAATATGCTATCTAGGATAGTCATAACTTCCTTTCCAAGGAGTAAGCATCTTTTAATTTCATGGGTGCAATCACCATATGCAGTGATTTTGAAACTCAAAAAAATAAAGTTGGACACTGTTCCCACTGTTTCCCCATCGATTTGCCATGAAGTGATGGGACCAGATGCCATGATCTTCATTTTCTGAATGTTAAGCTTTAAGTCAACTTTTTCGCTCTCCTCTTTCACTTTCACCAAGAGGCTTTGTAGTCCCTCTTTACACTCTGCCATAAGGGTGGTGTCATCTGCATATCTGAGGTTATTGATATATTTCCCAGCAATTTTGATTCCAGTTTGTGCTTCTTCCAGCCCAGCGTTTCTCATGATGTACTCTGCATAGAAGTTAAATAAGCAGGGTGACAATATACAGCCTTGACGTACTCCTTTTCCTATTTGGAACCAGTCGGTTGTTCCATGTCCAGTTCTAACTGTTGCTTCTTGACCTGCATATAGGTTTCTTAAGAGGCAGGTCAGGTGGTCTGATATTCCCATCTCTTTCAGAATTTTCCACAGTTTATTGTGATCCACACAGTCAAAGGCTTTGGCATAGTCAATAACGCAGAAATAGATGTTTTTCTGGAACTCTCTTGCTTTTATCATGATCCAGCAAATGTTGGCAATTTGATCCCTGGTTCCTCCGCCTTTTCTAAAACCAGCTTGAACATCTGAAATTTCATGGTTCATGAATTGCTGAAGCCTGGCTTTCAGAATTTTGAGCATTACTTTACTAGAATGTAAGATGAGTGCAACTGTGTGATGGTTTGAGCATTCTTTGGCATTGCTTTTCTTTGAGATTGGAATGAAAACTGACCTTTTCCAGTCCTGTGGCCACTGCTGTTTTCCAAATTTGCTGGCATGTTGAGTGCAGCACTTTCACAGCATCATCTTTCAGGATTTGAAATAACTAAACTGGAATCCCATCACCTCCACTAGCTTTGCTCGTAGTAATGCTTTCTAAGGCCCACTTGACCTCACATTCCAAGATGTCTGGATCTAGGCAAGTGATCACACCATCGTGATTATCTGGGTCATGAAGATCTTTTTTGTACAGTTTTTCTGTTTATTCTTGCCACCTCTTCTTAATATCTTCTGCTTCTGTTAGGTTCATACCATTTTTGTCCTTTATTGAGCCCATCTTTGCATGAAATGTGGCCTTGGTATCTCTAATATTCTTGAAGAGATCTTTTCCCATTCTTTTGTTTTCCTTTATTTCTTTGCACTGATTGCTGAGGAAGACTTTCTTATCTCTCCATGCTATTCGTTGGAAGTCTGCACTTAGATGCTTATATCTTTCCTTTTCTCCTTTGCTTTTCAGGTACCCCCCAATAATATGTGAATTAAAATGTCTTCACACTTAAATATTCCTCTCCTGAAGAGGGAAGTGGATGAGTTCTGCAATCTTTATATCCACCTTATGTTTTTGCCATGAGCTCTTTGCAGTTATGGAAATTGTTTTCCTTCTCACAAGTGTGATTTTGCAAACAATTTGCTAAGGAGAAAGACAGAAGTAACTAAATGTTGAAACCATGTCCCAAAGTCATGAGCATAAAGAAAGAAATCATTTGCTCTTAGCTCTTTGGGAAATGAATGTCTCACATGGGAATGAATTTATATGCTTGTTATGTGGAGTTTGAGTTTACAGCTAAAGGGTACACTTTTTATTTTGGCTCATGCATGACTAAATCTTTCATTTTTTAGGTGTTAGGTGCTAAGGCTGAGCCTTAACAATACCAAGAACTTTGTACATGCTGGGTTTTCACAATATACCCACTGATTTTTCTAATATTATTTATCTACTTTTAAATTTTTGGTTGTGCTGGGTCTTTGTTGCCGCACACGGGCTTTCTCTAGTTGCAGAGAGCAAAGGCTGCTCTTGATTGTCGTGTGTGGGCTTCTCCTCGAAGTGACTTCCCTTGTAGTCGAGCACAGACTCTGGGTGCATGGGCATCAGCAGTTGTGACTCCTGGGCTATAGAGCTCAGGCTCAGCAGTCCTGAAGCATGGGCTTAGCTGCCCTGCAGGATGTGGAATCTTCTCAGACCAGGGATTGAACCCATGTCCCCTGCATTGGCAGGTATATTCTTATCCACTGTATACCACTAAGAAGTCCAACACTACTGATTCTTTAAGGAGCTTGTCAACTTGTCATCATGAAAATTCCACCGTTAGAGAATTATAAGCTATTCCATTTTACTGCTTCCCGAGAAGAAGAAATATGTCTTAACATTATAGATTTTCATGAAGGCTAATATTATTAATTTATTCTAGCTAATCTTGGGTCAGTCGATCAGTCAGTTCACTCACTCAGTCGTGTCCAACTCTTTGCGACCCCATGAATCGCAGCATGCCAGGCCTCCCTGTCCATCACCAATTCCCGGAGTTCACTCAGACTTGCAGTCCAAGGGACTCTCAAATGTCTTCTCCAACACCACAGTTCAAAAGCATCAATTCTTTGGCACACAGCCTTCTCCACAGTCCAACTCTCACATCCATACATGACTACTGGAAAAACCATAGCCTTGACTGGATGGACATTTGTTGGCAAAGTAATGTCTCTGCTTTTGAATATACTATCCAGGATGGTCATAACTTTCCTTCCAAGGAGGAAACGTCTTTTAATTTCATGGCTGCCATCACTATCTGCAGTGATTTTGGAGCCCCCCAAAATAAAGTTTGAAGTGCCACTAAAAAAAATGAATCATTTGGGGGGCACATGGCTGAATTGTATCATTCACACACTTTGTCAGAAGGGTGCTTTGTGATTCAGGAATATAATTGTGCATTGTTTGTCCTGTTGTCTTGACATAGAGCTAATTTTCTCAAGAATAGCTACAATAGAAATAAAAAATACAAAGTTTCATTTCCCCATCCTTCAGAAAGCCTTCTTAGCCTAGTTGGAAGTCCCCAAAGAATAGCCAGAAAAATGCCTATCAACTGATAAATGTCAGTGCTAACGCTCTGCTTCAAAATTAAAGCACAGAGGAAAAGGCTGCAAAACAGGTACCAAATTCTTTGGTGTCTCTGAAGCATTCCTTCCAGCATTAACTCACAAGGGCTCCTTCAGTTTATGAGGCCATTACCACAATTTGATCCTATGTCTGCTCACAGTACATCCTTTCCTGTAAATAATGGAGTAAGCCTATAAATAATGGGTGAATAAAATGGGCAGGTACCCTTGATGTAAATTAAACAACTGTGGAGTTTGCATTGATACTTCAGACCAAGCTCCGTGGATGATTTATGCCTTGAAGGGGGTCACAAGTTGAATAGAATATTAAGGTTCTGAAGCCTACATTCAAAGCCCATTTAATGGCCTAGTGTTCCAGAACTGATTCTTAAAATGCCAGATTTCGAATAGCAATCATCTGAATTCTCAGCCTAAAGACATCTTTTTCTTCAGTTTCAAAAGCATTCCTCCCAGGAGTACTCACTGTTCTCTTTGGTGTTTTTGATCATGGATGCCATAATGCCATACATTCAAGCTCTCACAGTAATCATGAAAGAGGAGCAAAAGATAAGCACCTAAGTGTTCCTCATTCCCACAGTGGTAGTAATAAACAGTAATGATATCACAGTTCTCATTCACCTTAGCTGGTATTTTGGAAAATGCTGATGCTCTGCCCAGAGAGCTTGTATGTGTATATGAGGGTGAACATGGGGATAGGAAGTAGTCACATTTTGTGTTTTTGTTTCCAAAACTCAGCCTGTGCAATTTTTTTTTTTTTTTTCCGGAAGACTGCCCTCAGGTTACCAGAGTTTTCTTTGCCTGCCTTGTACAGGGATCAGGAAGCACCTGGGAATTTATATTTCCCTCACCTCAAGTCAAAACAACACTGAGGCATAACATTTCCAAAAACCCTCGCAAGATCAGAATGAGGCTTTTTTTTTTTCTCAGAAATTTACCTGAGACGGTACCTTGCTTAGATTTTCCAGTCGTAACCTTCCCCAGCCCTGCTTTCCCTATTCTCCTCCAATTTCCCACAAAACATTTTCTTAATGCATCTCTCACCTGTCAATCCACTCCTCAATCCACTTCTGGCAATCTCAACCCATGTCCTAGCCTGGCACCTTGGGATTAAGCCACCCTCATAAAAAGAGTAAAGACATTTTGGTAAAGTTTAGAGGAGTAGAAGGGGCTTCCCCGGTAGCTCAGCTGATAAAGAATCTGCCAGCAATGCAGGAGATCTTGATTTGATTCAGGAATATCCCCTGGAGGAGGTCATGGCAACCCACTCCAGTATTCCTGTTGGGGAATCCCCATGGACAAAGAAACCTGATAGGGCTACAGTCCATGGGGCTGCAAAGAGTCGGACACAACTGAGCGACTAAGCATAGTACAGAACAGAGGAGTAGATGGGGCTTCAGTAGCTAAGGAAGAACAGCGGTCCTGTAGCCTTTAGTACCGTGTATCTTGTTCTTCACCACCCTTTCTCTTGCACCTTTTTTGTTCCTCTTCAATTGTGCTGTGACTTTAAACTCCCCTTAGAACTTCCTTGTGGGAAAACCATCATTAATTTCACTCCTTGCTCTCCTTCCATTGAAACATATTTGTTCACACTTCTTGGGTCTCAGAATTTTGAACACTGTCCTTTAATTTGATAAAGTAAGTTTAGCAAAATTTAGTCCTAATTGTTATATGTTACTTACTTCTTGTGGCAACCCACTTCAGTACTCTTGCCTGGAGAATTCCATAGACAGAGAAGCCTAAAGGGCTACAGTCCATGGGGTTGCAAAGAGTCAGACATGACTGAGTGAATGCTTACTTCTTATATTTATATACAAAACTACCACAAGCATATATATTCAAAGCAGAGTATTAAGATAAAAACATGAAAACAACTCAGTTCTTATCCTAAAGAAAGGTAAAATTTTCTTAGTGTAAGTCCACAGTTAAACTAGTACTTTTCAAGTGTCATATATGAGATATATGTACAAAGTGCGATAAGTATTCAAAGAAGAAAAGAAAAGAAACTCTGGCAGGCATTTTTTTGCATGTCATTTCATTCAGAATATTAAGTTAAACAATATGAAGTACAGGCTCGTACTTTCTACAGACAAGTCAGTGAGCTCAAATAAGTTATTATGGAAAAAACCATGAACAAACTCTTTGACCAACCTAATACCTGACTGAGGCACATCACAGGTGAATGCAAAAGCCAGTATTGAAAGTACTCTTTTTTTTTTTTCCCCATCCAAAACCTATTCTCTTTCCTCAACATTACTTCAAATAAGGGGAGCAAAGAGTGCTTAAAATTTAAAACGTATTTAGAAACTAGGTAAAAGATACCATTTTTATCAAAAATTGAAGTATTTACCTTATCTATATTATTCATTCTTGCACTAACCCTACAGAGTAGATATCATGGCAACCACTGACAAATTAGAAAAAAAATATCAAATGATGTAAAACTTACTCAGGTTCACACAGTGACAAGACGTGGGTTTGATCCCAGGTCTTTTACTCCAAAAATCTGATATTTTACTCAATTTTATTCTGGCTAGAGATTGAGAGGAAAGTTCACCAGACAAAATGGAGAGTAGGGAGAAAAATAGAGCAGAGGAACTCCCTGTGTGTACAGGGAAAAGGAGTGGACAGTTTGGCTGGGTCATCATCCGATGAATGAAGAGCAGAAGGATGACGTAGACCGCCTGATGCTCTGCTTGGGTCTATGGCAGTGTGATATCAACTCATGGACAATGGAGTGTTGCTGAAGATTTTCAGCTAAGAGCATAACATGGTCAGAGCTGAGTTTTAATATGTCAACTTCTTATATTTTTGTGGTAAAATATTTGAGATATATATATATATACACACATACAGTATATATTAACCACAAAATAAGCAATATTTACTATTTTGGTTAATGTATTTTATATAAGGTAGATTTGAGGTCTGGTTATTTTCCTTTTGCATCATTTAATTAACACTATATAAGATATTGTGTATTTTATCTTCACTTAGGACAGACTTTTCATGACCTTCAGATACAGTATTTACTAATGTCATCACTGTTTATAAATAACAAAATGCCAACCGTGTCAACTGCTATCCATTCCCAGAGGGTCCAAGCCTGACCATAAGAATGAATTGCCTATTAACCAAATACAAAACAGGGTGTGAAAATTTAACCTAATTGAATAAGATAACCATGACCACAAAGCCTGAGGGTAAGAGTTGTGGGTAGTGGTAGCGTTTGATGGTAGGTGAAAGATTAGATCATGAACAAGAACATTTATTTACCGTGAGGCAAAAATTGAGATAATCCTCGGGAGACCCAACAATTTCAGGACCAGGCAAGGGAGTCAGATGTCCCAAGATATTGGCTGGCATCAAGGGCCATTTCAGGCTCTGACTACCTTGGATGTGCACATGAGGTAGCTAGGAAGGGTGAGGGGGAGCCGGCAGAGGCATGAGAAAATATGAGCAGGAGGAACTGACTAGAGAATTCACAGAGGAACATTCCCCCCACCACAAAAGGACAAAGGGTAAGACGTTTATTACGTGGTGCTTTAAACAAACTTAAGAGGTTGTTTATAAAACAGTAAGAAATTGCTCCATGTCCATACAGGACATTTCTAAACCTAGGGAGCGCATGAGAGCATATTTACTCTTATGCCAGGAAGGACTGACGCAGTAAGTGACCATGATATGTGTGAGGGATACTGGGACAAAGCAAGGATCTAAATCAATTCATTTATTCATTCTATAAAGATGCATTGAGCACCTACTAGATGCTGGAAATTGTTGTAGGTACTGGGGATAAAAGAATGCAAAATTAACAAACCAGTGATGAAAAATAAATGTTCCTAACTCTTGAAGCTTACCTTCAGGTGAGGAAGACAGACAACAAATACACGGAACTAGTAAACATGTAACATGTCAGCTGTAAGTGCTTTGAAATCCAATTACAAAATTCCAGTGACATGTCTCCTTGGTATAATTCTGAGCCCAAATGCACATGTAAGGAAGGAAGGACAGAAGAGAGTGTATGATTCCTGACTGTTTGGCACCAAGGCTCAATGGAAGGAAAGGTCTTTAAAGGTTCCAGAACAATCAGAACAATCGACATTGTCACCAAGCCACTTGCAGAGCAGGAAGTAAATTATTTGCTTCTCAGCATGCTGCCTTTCTGTCATTTCTGAAGCAGTAAATGTACTGATGCAAGAATGTGAGAATGAATCCAACTCTCTCCGCAGGAGCAGCCCAGCACAGTTGCCTTGTCACTTTAAATAAGAGTATTGTTTTATTTTTTGAGTGAAACCAGCATTTATGGTGTTAAACATGTAGATGGTTAAAGTTTTTTTTTTTTTTTAATTATCAATTACAGAGCCCAGGATTCTGAATTTAATGGACTGTTACTCTAGGTTCATTAAAGTAGACTAATTTTCACTCTGTTATAATCTGTGTCTCTAACTTCAAAATAATGGAAACTCCTGGAAACTGCTATCAAACTTTGAAAGCATTATCTGCTATTGAAATATGTACTTCCAAAGAAGACACTGTGCCTGTTGAACCAGCCAGCCTCACCGTATTACCATTAACCCTCATACGTTGATTAAATACTAGTGTGACCCCAAGGCAATTTCAACTAAAGTTTTTTTTTTTAACTCCTTTCTATAGACCTTATGCTTCCAAAGCTATTAAGCTACTCTATTCTTCTGCTAATTATCTGAAATGTTATTAATCTGAAGCCTAAAACTCACAGAACTTCTTCAAAGCTACTCTACAATGACAATGGAGTTGAAGCTAAAAATATAATTAACAGATTGAAGAAAGAGATTCTAGTGGTTAATTTCCAAACTTTTAGACCTTAACACACATGCTATTATCTTCTTTTGTCTGATTTTTTTCTTCCCCACCACAAATCATTTTTAATGGTGAGTTTGCTCTCTTTTGAATTTTGCAAAAATGCTGGGAAATAGTCACCACTGAAAAACAAATACATTACTTTCAGATGCTAGCTGATATTTTTAATACTTTGATTCGAAAATCTATGTAATCTATAACCTATTTTACTTCCTTCGCAGTGGAACCCTCACCCTGACTCTGCTTGCACTCCTTAAGTTAACAGTGTCCTCTGGAGAGATGAAATTCTAGTAGCCCCGATATAGAATTGTTACTCTTCTATATAAGTCTTGAGCCCTAAGGAATGCAAAGATAAAACAAGGATGTATTGTGTCTACCTGTAAGGGGCTTCTCTGATGGCTCAGATGGTTAGCTCAGAAAAAGATATAAAGAACTGTTAAGCTGGGTATTCCTATATGTTGTGTGTGTGTGTGTGTGTGTGTGTGTGTGTGTGTGTGTGTGTGTGCATGTGCGTGCATGACCGTGCTCAGTCTCCTAGTTGTGTCCCACTCTTTGTGACCCCATGGGCTCCTCTGTCCATGGGATTTTCCTGGCAAGAATACTGGAGTGGGTTGCCATTTCCTTCTCCAGGGGATCTGGATTTGATCCCTCGTCAAGGAACTAGATCCCACATGCCCCAGCTAAGAGCCTACATGCCACAGCTAAAACCCAAAGCAGCAAGTACATAAATTATATATATTTTAAAAAGTTAAAGTTACAGAAAGAAGATTACAGTTCAAATGCATTAAAAGATTTTGCTAGATTTTATGAACACAAATTTGGAAAACAGATGTGGGAATGTATTCTTGTGATGTTAAAGCAGAAAAGGAAACAATCTTAAAAATATTGTTGAGAGTCAAGATAACCCCAGGCTCCTGACCTACCTAGATCCTATGATAAAGTCTATGAGAACATCTCTTCACCATGACTTTCAGAAATATTCAGATGCAAGTAGAAATAGAACCTTTGGTAAGTGTTGTAATGACTAATTTCCATAGCCCAAGGGGTAATGAAAGATATTGCTAATGGAATGGATATTTATTTTCACTATCAATCCTGGAAGCAATCAAGAAGTTCCTCTAAGTTATAGAATAAAGATACAGACACTCTACTCAGCATCAGAATGAGCTAAACTAGATAAACCATTAGTAGTTACTTATTGATGGTGGAGTCCTTAGCAATACATTTAGTAGCTACTCAGAAAGTTCCTGCATAAATCAGGTACTGGAAATATTTTATGTGCACCAATCAAAGATCTGATTTCAGCCATTACAATAACCATATCCTGGTACCCAATTCACAAAGCTGTTTCAAATCACAGAATTCAAGACTTCTGAAGTCCTCTGGTTACACTTGTGTAAGGAAATTCTGATAATATCATAAAAATATATTTTAAACTTTCTTCACTTTTTCTTACAGCTATTTTTCAGGCTTATTGTGTGCTGAGTAAAGTAAAATATTACTGTTTGAGGGTGATTGAATATTGATTCTTCTTAAAAAAATTTTTAATGAAGTTGATATACAATGTTGTGCTTCTGCTTTGGAACAAAGTGAATCAGTTAAAAATTGTGTGTGTGTGTGTGTGTGTGTGTGTGTGTGTGTGTGCGCGCTTAGCCACTCAATCATGTCTGACTCTTTGTAACCCCATGAAATAAGGCCCACCAAGGTCTTCTTTCCATGGATTTGCCAGGAAAGAATACTGGAGTGGGTAGCCATTCCATTCTCCAGGAGATCTTCCCATCCCAGGGACTGAACCTGAGTCTGCTGCATTACAGGTAGATTCTTTACGTCTGAGCCACAAGGGAAGCCCAGTTATACATATATCTGCTCTTTTTTAGATCCCATTCCCATGTAAGTCATTACACACCTGTTGAGTAGCATTCCCTGTGCTAATCAGTAGATCTTTATTAGCTCTCTGTTTTATATATAGCAGTGTGTATGTGTCATATCACTTCCTCACCTCACTCACCTGTTTAGTTTGTGCACAGACAGATGCGTCCTGGATAATGACAGCATTTATTGTGAATGTAAACAAAAGATGACCAAAGTAATGTTTATTCTTCCTGTTGTCCCTTTGCTGCAGGAAATAGCAAAGGGCTTTGTCTCTGTTACATTTGTTTCTGTTGCTGTTGCTGCTGCTTTTTATGCTTTAAAATTGAATAATTATTAAAATCTGTGCCACAATTCAATATAACAGAGCCTTGATAATCTCAGAATTTCAAACTCAATGAAATTGGGCTACTCAAGTGATTGTCAAACTATAGTCCATTAGCCAAATTTAGTCCACAGTCTGTTTTTATAAGTCCTGTGGGATAAATAGAAGCAGAAGATATTAAGAAGAGGTGGCAGGAATACACAGAAGAACTGTACAAAA